>JAJPUD010001081.1:47459-85436 GCA_023553655.1 Myrmecobius fasciatus | reverse complement strand
ATTATATTATATTATATTATATTATATTATATTATATTATATTATATCATATCATATTATATTATATTATATTATATTATATTATATTATATTATATTATATTATATTATATTATAATATATTATAATATACTATATTATAATATTTTGTACATATCCATCTTTTCTTTATCTCATTGCTCGGTAGTCATATTTCTGGGTCAAAATATATGTTCAGTTTAGTGATGGAGGGGAAGAGGTAGAGTTTCAAATTGCTTTCTAGAATGACTAAAGCAATCCAAAATTCCATCATATCCTGTAGTAATATCTCTTCTAAAAACTATCATTTTCTCTTTTTTTTTTTGGTCATTTTTGACAATCTGATGGATTTAAGGTGGAAACTAAGAATTGGTTTAATTTGCATTTATTTCATTATTTTTGGAGCATTTATTGATATAGCTTTTAATTGCTAGGATTGTTTCCTTTAAGAACTGCTTATTTATATTCTTAGATAATTTATCTACTGAGGAATGATTCTTGTTCTTATATATTTGAAATAGTTCCTACATATATACATATTATATATACATGCATACATATACATGTATATATTTATACATGATATAGATATATATACACATATTTATTGTATTTATATGTAGATATATGTCAGCTCTTTATTAGTGAAACTTCACAGAACAAACTTTTTTTCATTGAAATAATCAGATTGATGTGGTGCTTTTTAAATTGATTCTACTTACAATGAACTGATTTTATCTAGTAACTGTCTTAAATCATGATTCTTGTTTTTATGTAGTTGAGAAATTCAGCTGTTGAGTAATTAAGTTTAGAAATCATTTCTCTTATTAATCACTTTTCTATTCTAGTGTCAAGAAAATCTATTACCTTTGAAGGATGTCTGTTTGTTATCCAAAGAATTAAGGTCACCTTTCTCTAACCTTGAGGGTGAACTCAGACAATGAATATTTTTTAGTCATAAGAGGGGATGGCCCCTTTTTCTCAATTTCTTATCAATCATAACTTGTTCCTTGTTGAAGAAGTCCTGCTTATTGTTCTACATTTCCCCAAAGCTTATAAAAAGGTTAGGCATTCCCCACTTTAGGGGCTGGAGAAGTTGAAATTCTATTTATTGATAAATTTGTGCTTTACTAATAATGTGATCATGGCTTAGAACTTTGTGCCTCAGTTTTAATTTTCATTTAATTTAACTGTTACACCAGTTAGCTTTTTTTCTTCTAATTTTATCTACAATTAATTTTTGTTCAAAAGATTTTCAATTTTATCAAAATTGTGCATTTTATGTTTTGTGTTCCTCTTTCTTTTGGAGTGTTAAAACTCATCTGTCAGTAGATTTAAAATGACATTTATTTCTTATTCTTCAAATTTGGTTATCATATAGCTTTTTTTACATCTAAGTTACATATTCCTTTGGAGTTAATCTTAGTATGTGATGTGAGATTTTAGTCTAAATCCAGTTTCTGCCATAATGCTTTCCAATTATTCCAGTAATTTTTGTCAAGCTAAAACTTTCAACTATTAGATTTATTTACTTCTGTATATTGTGTTCTGATAGGCCTCTATTTTTAAGCAGGACCAAATCATTTTGATGATGGTTGTTTTTTGTAATATAGTTTAAGAATACTGGTCCTGCTAGACCGCCTGAAATTATTTATTTATTTATTTTGATGAGGCAATTGGGGTTAAGTGACTTGCCCAGAGCCACACAGCTAGGAAGTGTTAAGTGTCTGGGGCCAGATTTGAACTCAGGTCCTCCTGCCTTCAGGGCTGGTGCTCTTCTGAAATTATTTTGAGTGAGATTTCTGTTTGGCTGATAATATACAGAGGTGGAGTTTTGATGATTTATGTGGGTTTATTATATACCTTATATCTTTTAAAATTAATAATAGCCTTTTATTTTTCAAAATACATGCAAAGATACTTTTCAACATTTACCCTTGCAAAAACTTTGTGTTCCAGATATTTCTCCATCCCTCCCCATCCCTAGAAAGTAATTCAATATAGCTTAAGCATGTGCAATTTTTCTAAACATATTTCTACATTTTTCATGCTGCACAAGAAAAATCAGATCAAAAGGGAAAAAATGAGAGAGAAAAAACATACAAACAACAACAACAAAGGTGAAAATACATTGCTGTGATCCACATTCAGTCCCTATAGTCCTCTTCTGGATGTGGACGACTCTCTCCATCACAATACTATTGGAATTGCCTCATTATTGAAAAGAGCCAAATTTGTCACAATTGATCATCACATAATTTTGTTGTTGCTGTTTACAATGTTCTTTTGGTTCTGCTCACTTCACTTAGCATCAGTTCATGTCTTTTCAGGCTTTTTTGAAATCAACTTGCTCATCATTTCTTATAGAACAATAATATTCCATTACATTCATATGGCATAACTTATTCAGCCTTTCCTCAGATGATGAGCATCCAGTTTCTTGCCACTTCAAAAAGAGCTGCTACAAATATTTTTGAACATATGGGTCCTTTTTTCTTTTTTATGATCTCTTTGGGATACAGGCCCAGTAGAGACACTGCTGGATCAAAGGTATGCACAGTTTGCTAGCCCTTTGGGCATAGTTCCAAATTGCTTTCCAGAATGGTTGAGTCAGTTCATAACTCCACCAAGAACATATTAGTTTCTCAGTTTTTTCACATCCCCTCCAAAATTTATTATTCTTTTCCTGTCATCTTAAGCCAATCTGAGAGGTATGAAGTTATATCCTACATCTTTGCTGAAATTGTTTCCATTAATTTTTAATTGATAGTGGTCTTTAAGAAGATCAATTAATCAATTACAAAAGTGTTCATTTTGCTTCCTCTTCGCCTGTTATTTCTTTCAATTTTTTTCTTTCTTCATTGTGATAGCACTCCTAGAATTAAATCACATAAGAGTGGTGACAATGGACGTTCTGGCTTCATTCTTGATCTTATTGGAAAAGCTAATAGTATTTCTTCTTTACATATAATGCTGGCTGTTGGATAGAGTATTGATCTTATAGTCTAAAAGAGTTATATTCAAATCTGAATTCAGATACGTCATCAAAAATGGAGGAAAATAAAATAATATTACCTATATATGCCAAGTTCCTAGTGAGGATCAGATATAAACAAAATTAAAATTATTCATTTTAATATAAAATAGCCTCTTATCAAAATCTGTCTCTTAAAGTCTTTCTCTCATGCTTTATCATAGTGTGGAGATGATACTGGGTTCTCGAAGATTCTTGGTGTTAGGAAAGTACAAACCTTGGCAAGTTATCCAAGGTGATAGTAAAAGGGTAATGTATGTAAAATGTATGTAATAAATAAATATATAAAATGTTTTATAAACCTTAAAACATCATGTAAATGCTATTATTGTACTACTTTTGATATTAAGAAAAGATCTGTGTATTTCTATACATTTAATTTTTAACAGAAGTGAAAATTGCATTTTTTCAAAAATGTTTTCTATGTCTATTAAAATAATAATTTGATTTTTATTGTTCTTGTTATATTTGTAGTTTTTCCAATGTTGAATCAATCCTGAATGAATCCCTAGTATAAAATTAACCTGGTCAAAGCGCCTCATCTTTTTAATATGTTGTTGAAAACTCTTTGTTGTTGTTTATTTTTGTTCAATTGTTTCAGTCATATCTGACTCTTCATGATCCCATTTGTGGTTTTTCTTGGCAAAGATAATGGAAAAATTGGCCATTTCCTTTTCTAGTTCATTTTATAGATGAAAAAACTGAGGCAAATAGGAATAAGTGACTTGGTTAGGGTCCTATAGCTAGTAAATATATGAGGCCAGATTTGAGCTCAGGAAGATAAGTCTTCTTGTCTTCAGGTCCAGAACTCCAGTGCTGCCCAAAGCCTCTTTGCTATTATTAAATTAAAAATTTTTGTGCCATTGGAAATATTTGTTATGTCTTTTGTTTAGAATTTTTTTGCTCTATTTTATCTTTCTGGTTTAGATGTCAATACTATATGCATAACATAAGAGCAATTTGATAATATTCTTCCTTTTATAATTTTTAATAAGCAGTTTCTTTAATATTAAAGTTAATATTCTTTGAATTTTTTAAGAATTCATTTGTAAATCATAGTTTCAGATCTAGAAGAGGCCTGTGAGATAATTAAATCAAATTCTTTATTTTGCAGTTGAGGAAACTTAAGATTCAGGTTAAGTGACTGCTACATGAGTTAAGTGCTTCAATCAGCCTTAAAACCAGATCTTCTTAACTCCGAAAGTCCAGTGACCTATACGTTATGCCACATTGCCTCTCCAAAGTTAACTGAGGCTGAGAGAGTGACCTGCTCAAAAATCACACAGCTTTTAAGCATCTAATTCAAACACTGAACTCTTATCTTCTTGATTCCACATCCAGGACTATGTCTATTGTGGCCCTTCAGTGCCACAATCTACCCAATACTGGCTTAGGGATTTTTTTCCCTTCAGGATTCATTTATGGTTTATTTTAGATATTATATTAGTTATTATTATTATTACATTAGTCATTGTTATTATTAGTTATGATTTGGTACTTTTGTGACATCATATTATTAAAGTTAATATTGTAACGATAGTTAATATGTTAATTGAGATTTATATATTAATTATATATTAGTATAGTTCCTATATATTAGTTATACTAGCTAGCACATAATTATTATAGCTCATTTTAGTTTCTGAGATTGAGTTATGTATATTCTCTGCTTCTTGTTCGATTAATTTAGGTATTTTATATTTTTATAAATAAATTATGCATTTTCCTTAAGTTCTCAGTTAGTGCTTGGCATATAGTAGGTACTTAATAAACTGGCTGACCAGCTGATTTGTGATATATAATCAGGCAAAATTGTTTCAAACAATTCCTTTTGTTTTCTTTTCATATGTTATGAAGTTTTTATTTTTTGATATTAGCAATTTGGTGTTCCCTCTGTCTAAAATAACTCATGACAGTTATTTATGTCATATTGTTGTCCAGTCATTTTCAGTTGTGTCTGACTTTTCATTACCCCATTTTGAGTTTCCTTGGCAAAATTACAGGAGTGATTTGCCATTTCCTTCTCCAGCTCATTTTCAGATGAGGAAACTGGAGTAAATAGGGTAAAGTGACTTGTGCAGGATTACACTGCTAGTATGGTCTAAAATCAGATTTGAACTCAAGAAGATTAGTCTTCCTGATTCTAGACCCAGTACTCTACTCACTATGCCACTTAGCTGCCCCTTATCTATTATTACCATTTTTAATTTAAAAGACTTCTAGTTTTATTTGTTTTCTCATACAAATTCAGAGTCCCCCCAAAAAATATAGATTGAGAACTCCTGATCTAAAAGAATTCTCTAACACTGAGCTGAGCAAAGCAAAGCCAAAGGTATCTTGAGGCTGTCATGTCAGGAGGAAGCTGCCTACATTTAAAGAAACTCATAATTTCATAGATGCTTGGGTTAACTAGGCAGTCCAAACCTTCTAAATGGCCAACCTTCTAATGATGAGCATAATCTTACTTAGCAAAGTTGATCTTAGGGGGTTAGATGCATTTTCTAGTGCCAGATCTGAATTCAAAGTCCTTTCACCTTTGATAACTTGCTTCAGCTTATATTCATTTTAACACCAAGAGACTCTGAGGACCCATGGTCAACTTGATACAACATGATGTAGCATTAGAGGAAAACTTGAGTATACAGACTTTGGTAAGAGACTAATTACATGAAAATATGCAAGCTGGTGAGTTGATTTGGATATGAGGTAAACTGGCACTAAGAGGCTATGTGCATACTAGAGGTTTTGAGTAACAAAATTAGTAGGAGACCAGGTAAGCATGAATGGAGAAGAAATGCCTTCTTGTTTGAACCTCAATCTTTGTGGATCTGTTCCTATGTCTAAAAATAATAACAATATACCTGTAAATTAAATTATGAATTGTACTATACTCTGAATACCATTATAATTACTACATTCATTTATCTCTTTGATTAATTCATGCTTGAATGTAGATAGGCAGTCAATATGCAAAAAATTCTGGAAAAGATATTTTCCCTTTTAGTAGCAGCAATTATTCATTAATATTAATTAATTATTAGTAGTCCATCAGAGTCACATGCCTTTATGCCAAAAGCTGTACTGGAGAGATATTCCAAAGTTAGCCAAAGCAGCATTTCCTCTTTAGAAGAAAACTGCTTCCACAGTTTAACCACAATCATCCCTGACATCAACTTTGTGTATATATATATATATATAGAGAGAGAGAGAGAGAGAGAGAGCCTGCTTCTTCATGTTCATTATATTTCCATCCCTTTTCATGTAGTCCTGTCTTATCTGGATTCAATGGTTGTCTCCTTCACATTTTTCTCTCTTCCTAAATAACTATGACTGAAAAACAAACAAACAAACAAAAAATAAATAAATAACAAATAAATCCACTGCAAATATCATTGATAGAATATATATATTTGGACAGCCAAGGAGTCATTTCTCAGTAAAGATGTGGTCAAAATATATGGAGTTTAAAAAAAGAATTAGAAACTATAAATGATCAGAGGAAACTATCACTAATGCTTACAAAATACAAATTAAAACAAGTCTAAGGTTTTACTCACATTAGGCAAATTGGCAAAAAATGATAAAAAATGAAATCAGTGTTGGTTATGGGGGAAAAAACTACTAATACAGCACTTGTAAAGCTATGAAATGAGTTCAATTCAGAATTATGCTAAATGACTGAAGTTTCACCTTGATATAACAAACTGGCTTAAGAGTATCAAGGAAATCCAGGACAATTAAAGAGAGAAACTATGCCAAAATACTAATGGAAACACCATTTATAATATCAAAGACCTAAAAATAAAGCGATACATATCAACTGGGAGAATGTCTGAAGGAAAAAACAATCCTATGGTATGTGAATATAATAAAACTTTATTGAGCAGAAAAAATAATTATCAGCTCCATACAGATTAATGCCAAAATTATATATCTAGTTCTAGTCTCTCTCTTGAATTCCTATTTTGCATCACCAACTGGCTATTGAAAATTTCCAAATGAATATTCCACAAATATATCAAATTTAACACATGCAATTCATGTTAGAAAGAATTCATTCTTTCTTTTCTTCAAAAGTCATTGCTTTTCTAAATATTCCTATATCTGTCAAAGATACTATCATCTATCCTGTTACTCAGTTTCACAATTTTTTTATAATTTATTTATTTGTAGTATAGGCAGCACACAATAATGGACGGAAGGCCCACCTGGGTTCAAGTCATGGTTTCTCCAACATAAACCATCTGAAACTACCATAAACTAATCATAACCTCTCAGGCAAATTTCTATGGTTATGCCACTGATTAGATAACTTACATCAGTAGGGGGAGTTTCTACCTCATTAGTAACTGTCTGCATACATAGATGTGTTTTTTTTAAATGTTCAGTACAAAACGTTTTAAAATTTAATCTACATACACATACATTTCATAGAATACATTCATACAATTAATAAATTATTGCTTGCCTTCTCAAGGAGTGAAGGAAAGTGGGAGAGGGAGAGAATTTGGAATTCAACAATTTTTAAAATAGTAATTTAAAAAAAAGTAATTGTGAAGCATTTAATGAAATAAATAAAATATATTTTCAAAAGTTTCATTAGTATTATCAACAAACATTTTTCTGTCACTTTCTTAAATTTAGACAATTGAAAATTTAAAATGTATCAGTTCCTGATTTTTAGAATTCAATTTCTTAGTTGTAAATTTAACAATAGGTTCTCCCAAGCTAACTCCAGAGCATTACAAAAATGAAATCACAAGTCCAGTTCAACATGAACAACAAATTTTTGCTTATCCATGTATTTATGTAAAAACTTGTAATTATTTGAAAATTGGGCAGTTTATGAATAACATTTGTGATTGTTGTTACTTCACTATTTTAGAGTATTTTATTATCATATAATACTTTAAAATTTGCAGAATATTTTATGTATTTGCAATGAAACCCTTTAAAATTATCAGATATTGACATATTGACTAGAAATAAAATTGCAACTGTAATCTATAAGAATAGCAATTGGGGCCTTGCTATCTCATATTCCATATTTAATTTTCTTATATTTTAATGCTTTGTGAGAATGCCAATTAAAAAGTTTAATAAGTCAAGAAATGGAAATTATATACATATATAGAGATATGTATTTTTTTTTAATCATCTGGCATACAAGTTGATCATAGTTCATGCAAACAGCAGAGGGAGACAAATCTCAATTCTCCACACAGGCAAATCCACAGACTGGCCAGCCTCTCCTTTAACTGCCAATTTACCAAAGCTCTTCAAAACAAATAGGAAAACATGTTTCAAAAAAGCAAAGGGATAGGAGTGGAGATGGGGGGATGGGACTAGACATTATGTCCTCTAAGATCTCTTCCAGTTCTGGAGTTTTGTGTTCTACAAAAACTATAATGGAAGTTTCCTCATTAGACCTCCCAGTTACTGGTTGGATTCATCTGGGAGACTCGGCTGCTTCCTTTTCAGTTCAGGGGAACTGGAAATTCAAGTCCAATCTTTCTTATATAGAAATATGAAGATGTAACTTAGAGTCAGTACTAGATATTGCAAAATTTTATGAGGCTCTGGGATAGGGAATTGATTTCTAGACCTTCTGCCTCCATGCTAGTTGGAAGGAAGGAAACAAGCACTTATTAAGCCCTTATTAAATGCCAGGCATTTATTAAACACTTACTGTATGTCAAATATTTTAAGTGCTGAGCATACAAATCAAAGCAGAAAGATAGTTCCTGCCCTCAATGAGATAACATTTTAACAGGAAAAGACAACATAGTTATCCCTTCTACATTGCAACTTTGCCCATTGCAGTTTTGATCTATCATGGGTCGATGTGAGAAATTAAATGGGAATTTGGGGGAAGTTTTGTGGAAACTACAAATGGCATGTGAAGGCCAGCTGACAACAAAAACCTTTCACCAAATACTTAACCCAAAATTTTACAGTAAAATATTGTAAAGATCCCATAAAAGAAAAAGGGAAAGACTTCTCTGATATGAAGGAAGATTCAAAAAGTTTTACACGAGTTTCCCAGATGGAAGGACCTTTGCCTACCTACTCCCCACAATATGGAAGAGATAACTGTACACAAAAGGGATTTGAAAATTTAGGGGGGGGGATCAATGGAGAGTAGGGAGAATGTCCAGAAAGTCAGAAACAGAACTGAGAGGAAAATGAAGGATGGCTGGACTAAGTTCTTCAAAATGGAAGATATAGAAGGAATTCGTGAATTGGAGAAATGGTGCAGGTTTTTAAGAGGAATATTCCATGAGGAGCAAATCACAGGGATAGTAGGCCTTTCTAGGACAAGGAAGTCCAGATGGTGAGCATGTTCCGGGATGATCCAGCAGTAGAGAAGACATGGTTCTGAAGTCCAGAAAGTCAGGAAGAGGACTAGCAAGAGAATGAGCTAATTAGGAGTATAGTGGATAGAGTCCTGGATTTGGAATCAGGAAGATCTGTATTTAAATTCTACCTCAGACACTAGCTATGAGATCCTGGGGGCAAATAATTTAGCTTCTCTGGATCTCAGTTTTCTTCTCTGTAAAATGAAAGATTTAGACTTGACCACTAAGGTCCCCTTCACTTCTAAATTCATGATTTTTATGATGCTTATGAAGCTTGCTGGTGCCTATCTTTCCAGTGCCCTCTGAGTAACATGAAATCTTAATTCTTCTGAGGCTTGGTATTTTAGGGTTTGCCATCACACAGCATTGTCAAAAGAATAGTACTCTTTAAAAAGATGGACTCTTGTGGGAAAGAGAAGCCTAGGATTTTTTTAAGTCTTCTCACGTGGTATACTTTATTTGTCCATTTATTTTCTCCTTGTGCAGATTTCTAGGTCAATCCCTTTTGAGAAGTCCAAGAAAGACACCCTACAAAGTTGCAGAGATATCTTACGAAGAAAAATTTCTGCAAAAGCCATATGAATCTGGAGAACCCCCCCCCTCTAGAGGAAGTAACCTATTTGGATCTTGGGTAAAACATTATCTTATTGAATACCTGTGGTGATTAAAGTCTCCCTCCAATATCTCTTGCTTGATTGTTGAACAAAATCATCCCCGTGGCTTGAGCTGTTAATAAATTTTAAAATGTGTTATTTTAAGATACTAATAGGAAATACTTTGTAAAAGAAAAATTTGTAAGATAAAATTTAATTCTGCTGAGGTCAATACTTTTTCACAATCAACAAAAAATAAATACACTGGGATTTTATATTCCATACACCACTAAGTCAGTTTTGTGAATATAAATATAAAATATAAACACTAATGAGTTTTGTGATTTCCTTTAGAAATTCACGTGTCAAAAACTGCTTCTTCTTTTCTTGTATTTTGTTTGTTTTTGTTGAGGCAATTGGGGTTAAGTGACTTGCCCAGGATCACACAAGTAGGAAGTGTTAAGTATCTGAGACCAGACTTGAACTCAGGTCCTCCTGACTTCAGGGCTGGTGCTCTATCCACTGCACCATCTAGCTGCCCCCTTTTCTTGTATTTTTTTAAGAACACCCTTGATAGGCCATTTTCATAGAGGTGAAAAAAATAGGCATATTAAGTTGATAATTAGATTTTTACATTTTCTACCCAATTAATCTAGTTCTCCCTCCAGTCACAGAGAATAAATATAATTCTTTTTTCACATGATAGCCTTTAAAATATTTTAGTGATTACTTGATTAGGTGCTGCCAATAGGACCTCAGAGTTTGTGAAATTAAAAGTTCTTTAGCATTCCTGGAAGGAGAAATGCTTACTAACCATTGCCCCTAAACTAAGGATAATAGGAAGCAACAGAAGACCCAGAGGAGCAAAGGAATAACACAGGGCAGCAGAGATTAGCTTAGTAAATACCACAGCTAGAGATCAACAAAGATACAGAAAAGAAGACATAAATCCCGATAAAGAGCAAAGGGTCATTGCCTTGCAAAGAGTAAAGATGGGGTGTCCAGCATGATTGAATAATAATTATTGCTGTTCATGTAGCACTTTAAATTCACAATTTATATATTATTTCATTTGATCCTCACCACAACCCTATGAGATAGATATTATCACATACTTAGTGTTTGAAGTAGGATTCGAATTTTTGTTTTCCCACATCCATACCAAGTATATTATACTATCCATAATGCACACTGCCTCAGATGCCAACAGACAATAGCAATTCTTTTCTACCAGAGGTAAGTAGCCTCTACAGCTTTGTTCCCTGGATACCTATGTTCCATGAGTCTACTCCTATCTTCGTGTTCCTTTGTCACACTTTGTAAGTATTTGTGGGGGATGGTTTAGTGGATGGCATCTCCATATGGAGGATACTAGTGAGAAAATGGTATCTCTCAAAGAAGAAGTTGCTAAGAATTTGCTCCTAGGTGAACAATAACCTGATAATGTGTAAGGGTAGTTTTGTGGGGAGACAACCTACAAAGTTTGTGTAAACCTTCTGTAATGAGGCAGGTTAGCTAACCATGAAGAAGACTCTTTGGCTATAAAAGGGATCCTTAGCTTCCACTGCTGTCTCTTTCACCTCATTCTTTTTAGTCTCTATTTGGGGATTACTTAGCTCACAGTTTCTCATGACAAGTCATGTCAAGCTTGAACATTTCACAAAGCCAGAAAAATTAGCCACAGGAACATAGGAGTCAGAATTCAAGGCAGATTTCACAACCAACACAGAATTAATGCACCTAGGAATAAGGAGCAACAGTTGGGATATACTAAAAGGACTCTAAGTCAATTGTAAGATGCTGTTTTCTCTTGCATTTGTATTATATTTGGCCATGACCTTGATGGAATCAATGCTAGGTAGGAAATGAACTAAGTTATGAGTTTATTCCCCCAGAGACCAAGGGAAAATATATTCCCAAGATAAGGGAAAGGGAGAAAATGTGTTATGATTTGAGAATGCTTGTATTTTTGTTTTTATTATAGCTTTGAAGTAAATATCCCTTTGATTATAAATATCTTAATCAGTTTTCAGTGGGCTAAATGGAACTGGGGTGTTATTCACTGTACCCCTAAGAAAGGGAAAGAATTCAGTAGAGAGGGAGAGGGTGTTGAACCAATGGCAATAGTGAAAAAAGCTGTCCAAATCCCACAGGGAATACAAAGAAATACACACTAAGTACAATCATATAGAAAGAAAGTGAATAAAATGAGTGGATGAATAAAGAATCCTGATGAAAATTTAAAGGGGGAAAATAATTGAAAATTTGTTAAGACACTTTATATGTTGAAATTAATTAAATGGAAATAGATTCTAAGGCAAGGTTATTTGGATTGCTATTTAACATTGTTTTTAACAGAACATTAATTTTTAAAAGTCCTTTCCTCCTTTTAAAAACATATTCACTTATTTTCCCCAACCTCCTACTAGAGCAACCTGTACGAATTTTATGGCTTCTTCTACAATCTATGCACCTCTTTACTATGCTTTATAAACTTCACTTGAAGTCAGAAGCTGTTTTGCTTACCATTATATCCTGTACCATTTTTGTCTACAAATAATGGATATCCATTAAACATTTGTTGCATTTAAAAGCTCAGGATTTTCTTATAACTACTATCATATGAGAACTATATAATATAACATATTATATTACCAGATATATAATATATATAATACTGATATATACCAGATATAACCTGTATACCTGATTCCTTTAAATCTATATTAAAAA
Organism: Myrmecobius fasciatus; assembly: GCA_023553655.1. Classification (NCBI taxonomy): domain Eukaryota; kingdom Metazoa; phylum Chordata; class Mammalia; order Dasyuromorphia; family Myrmecobiidae; genus Myrmecobius; species Myrmecobius fasciatus. The sequence goes on along the minus strand of JAJPUD010001081.1, from coordinate 72,700 downwards.
TGTAAATATCCTGCTATTCATATGTGTAAATGACATTGTTATTAGAATACACTTGTTTTTTTTTAAATAGTGATATCAATATAGACCTATTTTATCTTTTTCTCCTCATTTCCATAGTCAGTAAATTTTATTTGCAAGAAGACAGAATAAACAAAGTGACAAAAGAATTGGATTTTGAGTCCTAAAAATCTGTGATGGAATCCTGATTTTGCCAGTTAACTTCTCTAAATTTTCTTAAGAATTTTCTCTTCTGTAAAATAGGGAGAATAATAATACATTCTGTACTTATTTCCTTGGAATGCTGTGATGATCAGGTTAGACAATATATATATACATTTTGTAATTATAAGTTGTTATATAAATATGCTATTCTTTTCATTAACAAGACTATCAAGTAATATGAGCAAAATGTTTTTCTGCGCTGGGTGACAAAATTTTAGGGAACTGAACTTGTGATCTTGACTTGATTTGAATTATAACCCACTGAGTTAAAAATATAAAAATTTTATCCAAAAGGTTTCCTCTTTATTACTGAAGGATGTGTTATCTCCTTTCTCTGGAATTCAAAGCCTTCAAAAATCCATCTCATATCTTCCTTTCCAATCTTATCTAAAGTTTCTACATCTTCTGCATTCCAAGTAAGCAAAACTACCTGTTCCTAGATCTAATCTTTCTTTTTCCCACCTGATATCTGATATCCTGCTCTATCTCAGCCTTTTAAAATTCTTCCCTTCTTCTAAGGCCAAACTAAAGGGCCACTGTCCTCCATTAAATCTTTATTGATGATCCAAGAAGGAAGTGATTTATCTTTGCTTTTGGCTCTGAGAACATTTTGGTTCCCTCTTATTCACTTCCCATACTTAATAGCATTTATAAGCGTCTTTGCCTTTTATATTTTATATATATTTTAAATTCCCACTAGACAAGGATTATTCATTATTTAATCTTTGAATCTCAGGGCATAGATAACACTATATCTAGTTTAAGCTTCATGAATTTATTTTTAATATTTTGATAAATGTGTTTTAATATAAGTAGTTTCTTTTTTAATCCTATATATGTTATTTTATGCACTTTCAAACTTATTCTTAAAAGGGATACAAAGATTTTACCAGACTACCAAAAGATCACATGGCACAAAAAAAGTTAGTGAACCTGATGGGTCAAAGCTGAGGATCTACTGAAAACTGCATACCTATCTAAGGAATGTGGAGCAATAAAACCTCTCATCTCTAGCTCCTTATTTGTTCTGTGCAAAAAAAAAACAAAAACAAAAACAAAAAAAACCCAAAACATCCTATCTGATTGACAATACCTTGCTAAAAGACATCCAGTCTCCTTATCTGGATGAAAAGACATCCTGGCTTCTTCCTTATCTTTCTTTTTATAATTTCTTATATATATATATATATATGTGTGTGTGTGTGTGTATGTGTGTGTGTGTATACATATATATATATAATGTATATGTGTATATGTATGTACATGTGTATATAATTTTATATATACATATAAAATTATTTTGTAATTTACAACTTTGTAAGCTATTAGCCTGCTAACTAAGCCCCAAATATTTAGTATATAAAGCTCTTCCTGAATTACTTCTAATTTGCTAGACTTCCTTTAAAGGCTAACCCGTCAACTATGGAGTAAATACACTTTTATGACTTCAAGAGAATCTCTTTGAATTCTTTCTAACTATGAACCATGACTCTCACAAATTCAAACTCCTACTCTAAATTAATCTTAGTCTGCTGACTGAAAGAAAGAAATGTGCTGGTTAAAAGAAAGTTATGATAGAATTCAAGTTACCAAAATGTACAACATTTAGCTAAAATAAAAAATAGATATTTGTGGAAACAATGAGTTTTCCTCTTTTACCCAACAATTTAACAATTAGAGTCCTACACTTCTGACTTTGTTAGGTTATTTTGCCACTCTTTTTAAAGGTATATGTTTATATAATGCAGTGAAATTTTGTGTGGGAAGTTTAACATTGTATGAGAAGACCTAGGTTCAAGATTTAATTCTGCCATTTAGCAGCAGACCAATTGTCTTTCTTGGGTAACCTCTCTGAGTCTCACTTGTCTCATCTTCAGAATGAAAGGATTGAACTAGATGATCTCTAAAGTCATTTCTATTGTCAATGTCTGTGTTCAATCATTGGGATTTTTATTACAACTCCACAAGGAACCAGAAGAAGAAAGGGGAGAAGCACCATCTGTTCAGAGTTCTATGCACAATGCTTCAAGTGCACCTCTATCACCGCTAGAGGGAGGTCAGCAATTAATCTGTATTCAGAAATAGCCATTCACCCTGTTCGTCAGCATTGTAATTCTGCATTCTATTGCATTATGTGTGAGAGCTTCCAAATAAACCATCATCATCATTTTCTCTAGAAAATAAAACATCTGCCCCCATGCCTTTCACGCTAATTTGGGCAAATACAAAATGCATTCTTATCCCTGGCGCCACTGTTTTAATACCATGTGTTTTTAGCCAAAGTCTCTCTCCAAAGTTGGTCATTCCCCCTGCAATGGTATGCGTGAATAAAGGATGGAACATGGGGCATAAAGTTTGCTTGGACTGCTATAAAGAGGTACAAAGAATAAATTCTTTGGGGAAGTAACAGCAACTATAAAAAACAAGGTTCTTGTTATTAGAATTTTAGACATAATTCTGGAATTTTAGATATAACATAACTGGAAGTGACCTCAGAAAACATAAGTATTAACAATCTCCTTGTGTAAGAATGCAAAAACAAAAACAAAACAAAAAACCCAAAACTGAGTTCAGACAGTTGAAGGGAGTTGCCAGATTTACATGGCTAGTTAGTACCAGAGTCATGATTAGAATCTAGATTTATCTATTCCTTTTTCTTTTTTTTCTTTTATTAAACCTTTTTATTTACAAGACATATGCATGGGTAATTTTTCAACATTGACCCTTGCAAAATTTTCTGTTTCAAATTTTCCCTTTCTTCCCCCCACTCCCTCCCCTAGATGACAGGTAATTTAATACATGTTAAATATGTTAAGATATATGTTAAATTCAATATGTGTATACATATTTATACAATTATCTTGCTGCACAAGAAAAATCGGATCAAGAAGGGGAAAAAAACCTGAGAAAGAAAACAAAATGCAAGCAAACAACAACAGAAAGAGTGAAAATGCTATGTTGTGGTCCACACTCAGTTCCCACAGGCCCCTCTGGTTGTAGATAGCTCTCTTTATCACTGAACAATGGGAACTGGTTTGAATCATCTCCTTATTGAAGAAAGCCACTTCCATCTGTCTATTCCTTTTTCAAGAGGGCAACTGAAACACTTTTTTTAATATATAGAAGAAAAGAGAAAGAAGTCCAGACAGAAGTCCAGACAAGCAGGACATCTTTGAAAATTATATGTTAAACTTTTTATATACTTAGATTTCGGAACTAGAATTAATACCCAAGAAAAGACATTGTTATATCTCTGCAAATAACCTTAGATCATATGAAGTTCCAACCTCCAGAAAAACATGAATGTGAACCACCAGCAACAAAGCAGGTAAAATTCTAAGAAAATTATGAATGTAGATTTGGTACTGCTACACTGAATGCCATGATTAGCCAAGATGGTTAGCCATGTTCAGTATAGAAGATGCATATTTATTTTATTTGTCATAAAGGAAAAGGTCAAGAGGTCAGACTTTCAATCCCTTCTGGTCTCTATATTAACTCTGTATCAACTAAATCCAAATTTATATTGTTAGGTGCTATGCCAGAGTTCCAGGAATAAGTTGTGTAAGGCCATGGATAATAGAATTGCCTTCCTTTAGATGTGCTCTACTTTATATCTTTCCTAACTGTGATGACTAAACACAATACACTAGAAGTTACAAGACCAGAAATGGGTCCATCAGGACAATGACCTCTTCAGTCTTAGGTACTATCTCTCTCAATATAGTCTAATGTATCAACTTTTTTCTGGCTGCTGTCCCCAAATCACTTGGTTGAAACCTTTTAGATTATTGACTCATCCTGAAACAAGTTTTAAACACAGACTTTCCTGGTTCAAGGCGAGCATTCCATCTATCATACTACCTACATGCCTCAAGTACAACATAATATTCAAGTGATTATTCCACATCAGCTTCTGCTTGAAATGTCCTTCAAGAAAAGGGAGCTTACCACCTTTTGAATACCTCTAATTGTTAGGAAGTTCTGTTTTTCTTTCTCCTGACATCAAACCTAAATTCGTCTCTCTCAACTTCACCCATTATTTTGGTCTCTGTTCTCTAGATTTTAAGAGAAAAAAAATCTAATTTCTTTTCCATATAATAACCAAACTTCAAATTTTTGATAACAGTTATCATGTCCTCCCTCAGCTGTCTCTTCTCTGACCTAAACATCCCCAATTTCTGAATCACACAAAGACCCAAAGATATCACCACCCTGGTGGCCATTCTCTGGACATTCTATAACTTATTAATGTCTTTCTAACTATAGTGTCCAGAACCTAAATAGTACTCCACAATGAGGACAGAATTCGGCGATCTTATTCCTAAGACTTTATTCTTACTTCACACAATGATCTTAGTCTTGGAAGGTATGTCTCATTTAAATCAGCTCAAAATCACATTAGTTTTTTGGCTGCCAGTTCACACTGCTGACTCTATTGAACCCAAACCTTCAGACCTTTTCAAATTGCTGCCTAACCATGTTTTTCCCATCTTGCATTTCTGAAATTTATTTTTTAATACTTGAGTGTGCAACTTTATATTTATCCCTTATGAATATAATTTTGTTAAAAGATTTTGGAATCTTTTCATAATTTTTTAATAATTTGTTCATAATAATAATTGGAAGTAATATTTTTAAGTTTTTAAAATTCCTTACATACATTAATTCATTTGACTCTCACCAAAACATCTTGGGAGATAGAGATTCATAGATTCAACAGTAAGTTTTGTGATCTCACTATTGTGATTATTCCCAGTGAAGATGATAGCAACCATTCATTCCTGCTCCTGTGTCTTGTCCACCTCCTTCCATACGTTGTATCACAGGTGATCCAACCAGTGTTGTGGGGGTTTGTCACTTTCTCTTGAATGGTAAGAATAATAACACAATTTGAAGGCTATTCATTCGTTATCTCTCATTCTACCCTCTGAGTAGCCTGTATTCTCTAACACTGACACAATCTTTTTTATTATATTGTTTACACTGCTTTTCCTTCATAATGCTTTGTTTATAATGCTTTGCATTTCAGTGTGATCTCTATATACTCTCTGTCTCCTTCTGGGTGATCCTCAAATATAAGTCTTTGGAAACTGTATTATTCCATGAATTGCAACCTTATATTAAATCCATAGGAAGGAAATGGAATTAAAAGATAGGCTTTTGGGGGAGTTAGATGACACAGTGGATTGAACACTGGGCTCTGAGTTCAAATCCAGCCTCAGACATTTAATACTTATAGCTTTGTGACTCTGGGCAAGTCACTTAATCAATCTCCATTGTCTCCCAAAAACAAACAACAACAACAACAAAAACAGATAGGCCTTTGTTTCAAGAGGAAGCTTGGGATCACTAAAAGAACTTTATAATTTCCCAAAACAATTTAGCTCACTCTCCTCATCCTTTTCTATTTTGGCTCCAATTCATTGTCCATTTGCAGTGTCTGTCCAAGCTATAGTCATACATAAACTCATACATACATCTATTGAATATTAGTTTTTAATATTAACATTTTACAGACACGGAAACTAAGATTCAGAGTTTCAGTGATCTACCAATGGTCACACAGTAAATGTCAGAAACAGGATTTGAACATAGGCCTTCCTGACTCTAAATCCAGTGTTCTTTCCATATTCTTCCACAATATATTTCTTCATCTTATTTTTCAGATTCTTTGCTATAAATTGCACAAATTTTATGATATTAAACAAGAAATTTTTGTTGCCCCATTGATTTTTCATAGCATAAAGGATCTCATCAGAAAGATGTTGAAATGGTATTCTAGAGCCAGCTCAAACTGGCTCATAAGAGCTGATTGTTAAGTTTTGAGCTGAGCATCTTAAAAAAGAGCAAATGCTACAAATCAGGAGTTTTGTTGTCTAGATTTAAGAAAATTATGGGTAAAATTTTTGTTAATGCCGATTCAACATAACAGTGTATTTTTGCATAGTGCTGGTTGTTAAACATTTTCAAGCACACCACTTAAGATGCACAATTAGAAAAGGAGATTATCAATAGCCTTAATGCTTCTGGTTTCTATGCACTAAAAAAAGATATCCAACATGTTGAGTGGATCCCCTGTAGGAAGACTTATGAGAGGATAAAAACTTTCTCCTAATAATCGCCATAAGTAATAAAGCTCTGGGCAAAGAATTCACTTGTTTATGTACCTGTGCCTCAGGGCTTATGTCTTTAGATCACCATGAGCTTGTAGCAGGTAAAGAATCTGAATAAGAGCCAGTTGGATCATTTTTGCTTAAGTGCAATCCCACCTTCCTGAAGTTATGTTTATAGAAACCATTTATGTTGTTGCTAAAGTTGGTATTGAGAGAGGGTTTTCTTCTCTCTGGGAAGCAAACCCTAGTAGTCTTCAGATACAAAGGTGAGAGCCTGCAAATACCAGCTTTGCTATGGGAAAGCTAACTCACAAACTGGTTAAGTAGTTAGCCCAAAAACTTCAGGACAAAAGGTTGAATACTCTTTAATAACAGAGTCAGAATTTAGTTCAGTCCTGCCTCAGAGATTTATCAGAGAAATGGCAAAAGGTTAGCTGAGAGTTAGCTGGGAGCTTAAGGCCCCTCCCACATACCTCTGCCTTTTGCCCCAAAAGCAAAAAAAAAAAAAAAAAAAAAAAAAAGCCATTGCCAGACTAACCAGCTTCTCAGGACTCCCAAATTGCAATTCACATTTATCTGATTTCTGTTTGTGTTTGTAAAAGAAAAAAAAATCCTGGAGGCAATAGCTATGTGGAACATGCAGCACCCATAACAGAACTGAACCATATTAAATAATGTTTCAGATGGACCCTAATTTCCCCATGTGCTTCAAAATAAATAAAGGATGATCTTAAAATCAAGGAAGGCTGGTATGTTTCTTCTCTACAGTTTTATATGGAAGAAGAGGGAGACAAATGCTTTCCACCCCTGTTGCCACCTCTGTCCTACATACAGGTAGATTGATTTTGCTTGTAATCAGTCTTTATTGTTGGTGGTTAATGGAAGTAAATAGCTTCAGAAGAGACTATTGCCTATAGTAATGGGAAAGAGACCATGTGGGACACAAGTTATATTCCTTGTACTTTCTTGCCTCATTGGTGCCTTTTGTTCTCACTGTCCCCCATACCTACTCACACATGTTGAATTCCCAATTATTCTTTAAAGCAGGATTCAAATTCCATACCCACCATCCAAAATAACTTCTCAAGGGACCTCCCCTATCACTTTTTCACTTTCACATTCACTTCTTAGGTTGTGTTGTATTTTATTCATGTGATGAAAGTGTCTCTTACTCCATTATGAAGGTCCCCAAGGCTGGGATCAGGTTTGGGTGAGAAAGATATATACTGTCCTTAGAGCCTCTATTCAGTACAGATTGGAATCACAGGTCAGGCAAATAATCAGAAAACAAATAACAAAATATTTAATTGAATAAAATTTCTTCATTTGTCCCATTGACAAATGATGTGTGGCTTGCCCCTCCCCCCAAAAATAGATCAGCTTAAAGCTTCGGTAAGCTTCAAGAAAATGATCTAAAAAATAGGTATGAGGCATTTTGACCATCACTGAAAAGCCTATAGTTTCCTTAGATTTTTGTTTATATATATATTTTTGTATAGATCATGAATTAGTTTAATTCTAGGTATTCATGTTTGTTTTAGAGCTTCCTCTCAGACTATAAGATCTATGCCTTATTTAAAACTTTGCACTAATTATTCTGGTTAGTGTCTAGTATAGTGCTCTAGCAGGGGCTTAATCAATTTTTTCTACAATTGAATTCAATTTCCTGACTGCAGGTCAGCACTAAAATTTTCTCAAGAGCAACATGGTCTTCTTCTGCTTCACTGAATTTGAAGTTGGAGGAATAGGATTTATATATGAAAAGCAATTTTACTGTGAGGCCCCATTCCCTATTGTTACCTGTTTAAAGGAGCAATGCTGGCATTTCCCATTTACTTAAACTATTTGAGTTTTTGTTGTTGTTATTTTTGGGGGGAGACACAATGTAAAAGCAACTGAGTTGAAGGATCTTCCCAACTTTGGGGTTTTTCTTCTCAAAAAGTGAAAAGTACACTGGGGTAAATCTTTCAATAGAAGAATAAAAGTGAATTTTCTAGACATTAGAATGACTGTATCTTGAACATCAAGACTTTGTTTACTGTGTGTTACCTTAGTGTTTTACAATAGCTAATTTATTTTGTATGTAGTATGTACCCAATAAATGTTTGTTGAACTAATAAATATCTGATTGGAAGGAGAATCATAGATTAGATAACTTTAAAATGTAAAAGAACTTAGAGGTCTTCTAGATGAATTTCATCATTTTACAGATGAGCAAACTGAGGCTCATACAGCTTAAGTGACAAGTAACTTAAGTTACACCCCATGGAACAGCATAGCCTAAATTAGAACCCAGTCCAGGGTTCTTTATAGCTAGAGATTGGTCTATTCATTTTGTATAAACATAGGAGAAAGACCTAGAAAGGTAAATTTAAAGTGCAATTATTTTCACCTGATATAAGCCTTTTTTTCAATTTACCAATGTAAGAGCAAAACGTAACTTTCTCAAGTTTGAACAATCATGCAGCCACTAAGTTCAGCTACAGAATGGAAGGCCCACTTATTACTCATTCAAGAGAATTTATTATGCCAGCAATCCTTTGTGTTCGGTACAATTAAAATCTGAAGTTTTCCAGCCCTCCCTCTTCAATCTGCCAATACTGGCAACATCTTTTCCACATAGCTGATCTCTGTTCTGGTATGAAAGAAACTCTTGGTTCTTTTCAAACAACCTCTCTTGGAAGAGTCATCACTCAGAGTTAGAGACAATTCCTGGAACCCCTATTTGAGATAAAGCTTAGGTTTCAAAAATAAATGTTTATGTAAAACTCAGAGATTTTATTTTTATTTCCCTAAAACATTTTCTATGGGGAAATATTTGACTTGGATATGTCATGACCTTAGTTAGCTTATCTAATAACACTATCCTGCTGGGAAGCCACAGGATGATTTTCACTTAAAACAGTCTCTTCAGCAGTAAACTGCTCAAGGCCAATTTCTTTTAAAAAATTCACAGATCAGTAGCTTTCAGAGAAGCTTTGCTTTCCAATCAAATGCTAAATAAGATAAAAACCAGAAAGAGATGATATCCACAAATTGCATATATCAAGACTTTTCAATAACAAAAACTAAAATATTTCTTTCATAGAATTTATTGTAAATAATTATATGGTTTTCCCCACTATTTTTCTAACATAACAATTTATCATGAAGTTATATTCATAGACTGTTGAAGCTGTAAGCAATCTTGGATATCTAGTACAAGGACTCTTAGCCTGTGATCTATAATTTTTTTTAATATTTTGATAACTATATTTCTTTTTTCTCTTTAAAGCTTTTTTTATTTTCAAAATATATTCATAGATAGTTTTCAACCTTCACCCTTGCAAAACCTTGTGTTCCAAATTTTTTTCTCACTCCCTTCCTCCCATCTCCTCCCTTAGACAGCAAGTAATCCAATATATATTAAACATGTGCAATTCTTCAAAAAAGAACAAAAAATAGGTTGAACAGGCTGGAGATAAGACTACTAATTTTTAATATGCTGTTACAATATACATATTTAAAATGCAAATAAAAATTTTTAATACAAGTTCCACTGTACAAAATCAAATCTTAAGTATGTAGCACCCACTACAACTATTAAAAAGCTATAATGATTTGATTCTAAAGCTAAACAATCTTTATACAGAGTGGTTTTTATTACTTTCACCATTCCTCCAACTGTAAGTACTTTAAAATTACTAAACCATTACTCTGAAAAGAAAAAAATGAGAAATATTCTTAAAAATCAAAGCCTTTCAAGAAGACTAGCTACTAATGTTATTTCTTAGCATGCAAAAGCTTCATGACATGGAATAGTGTGTGATCTTAAATCTTCATAGACAATCTTATACAACTTCAGCCTACTAACTTTAAAACTCCACAAAAAGCAAACATTAATTCAAATTCTCAGCAGGTAGAAAATTATTGGAAATACTAACAAGAAGGCAATGGATGGGGTGGATTGGTTAAAAAAAATGTTATGGGATATAATGTCTCCAACACCTAGCATACTGCTTTGTGAAGAAAGCATTTAATAGTGATTCCCTGAATTTAATTGAATTGAATTGGATTGAATTGAAACAAGATAAAAAGCTAGATTAGATTCTGGAACAGCAGAAGGAGCTGCTCATCATACATTTATTTGTCATTATCAGACTGTTCCGACTTGGAAAAACAACTGGAGAGTATTTACTGTATTTTCTAGGATTTGATTCAGCCTATTTTTAAGTCTCTGGTAATAAATCTGCCACTATTTCCACATGAGATTATCCCATAAATAAAATTTAGCTCAACATTTTTCTTCCCATTCAGTCCCAAATTCGACTTAAATGTTCCATATACTTTAATCAAACATGCTAATGAACTTGGTAACTATACTTCATTTTTCAAGTAATTATGCAGGTTGGTACCAACTTTGCTAAAGTATTAGGAGCCACTAAAGTAGCTATAGCTGTCATTTGGTCTCAAAAATGAGAGAGGATAAGAATTAATTTCCCTCAGTAAAAACTGTTTTGAATTAAAAGACATTTTTAAATTCTAAAAAACTATTCCTAATAGCAGAGAAATGAATCATGAACTTGAATTTAGCCACAATACCAAGTAAGGCAAGATATTCATTGTTTTAAAAATTCAGACAAAACTATGAAACTAATTTTGGAGTAGATTTAAATCTTACCATTTTTAAAACAACATTTGAAAAGTATTATCCATTTGAAAAGTATATAACTTACTAAAAAAGACAAATAGCTAACCAAAATACTGTTGTGTGTATTTCCTTACATCTCCAAAGGTCTGAAGAAGTTTCCTAAACCTTATAAGAGGACTCAAAAGAACAAAGAAATATGGTACATATTGAGCCATAACTAGCCATCCTGGTTTGGTAGGCAAACAATAAGAATGATGCTCAGAAATTTACTTTTCAGAGAAATTCCATTAAAGTAGGAGAGAGGCTTGGGAAGAGACTTCAGAGCTCCGGACAAAAAGCCCTTCAAGAAAAACATCAAGACTGCTCTACTGAGGGATAAGGGGAAAGATTAAAGACACTCCTAGGAGTGGTTTTTTTTCACATGCATGGAGACATCGGTAGACAAGAGTAGGGATACTGGATAAAGCCCCTCACCAGGAAAGTGAGTAGAGCAGGGGAAAGCCAGGCCAGGATCTCAACAACTCAACACTTAACAAGTATGAAGAGTAACACCATATGGAAACTTCTTATTTTTATTCATTAGATATTAAATTTGGTTGTTTCAGCACACTGAAGGAACAAAAAAGTGCTGTCAATATTTTATAAATTTTGGTGCCCTGGGATAAAGCCTTGGTCACCCCAGACTAATTACAGATTGGGTAGGTAATACAAAAGATAAGGAAAATTTTTAAAAGACCGATAAATTTGGCATTGTAATGTGTTATTATTTTTTAGATTTAACAGTGTTGTTCAGTCATATCTGACTCTTCATGACCTTTTTGGGGGGATTTTCCTTAGCAATATAATGGGAGTACTTTGCTATTTCTTTCTCCAGTGGACGAAGCAGAGATTAAATGACTTTCTCAGGGTTACACTCTCAGTATCTGAGGCCAGCTTGAGCCCGGGTCTTTCTAAATCGAGGACTAGGGTTTTATCCACTGAATCACCTAACTGCTTTAATTAACTTGGTTAAATTATTTAACCTAGCTGCCCCTATAACTTAACTATAAATCTACCCAATAGCCTAGAAATTCACAATGGTATCTAGCTTCCTGAGGAAGAAGGTCTAATACTTTCATTTCAATTCTAGGACAATGTAGTGAAGAGATATATAACAAATTATTGTTAAATAAATGAATAAGTACCAAATGAAGAGAGGTAACAATAATGTCATTAGAAAAGTTACTTTAATGGAGATGATAATATCACAATGAAGTTGAAGATCAGATTTATTCTAGGAAAAAACACAAGAAAATCAGAAGCTGATTTACTGTCATTCAGTCAATGAACAAGAGACACTATGGAGACATAATCCCTTCTGTTTCCATAGACTACCCTGGAGACTGAAAAATATTCTGAACTAAGAAATATCTGAGCTAATTTATTTATAATTGGGCTTTCAGACAGAGATTTCATTTTTCAAGTTGCTAGGAGAACCACATTGGCTTGAATCAGTTAAATCTTGGGAAAAGATGAGGTGTGTCAAGGGAGTAAACAGGTCTTCCCTTATTTACAGGATTTGGAAATGGTTCTACAGAACTCAAATGCTCCAGACTGATATTATCAACCCAAAAAATTAAGATAATTAAAGTTTTGAAACTCTAGGTATCCAAAGTCTAATGGTCTTAAGAAATTAGATTAAACGCCTGAATATCCACAAAACTCTTCTTTGCATATTTATTAATCTTCAATTAACATCTGTTTTTCAAACATCTGCATGCAGAATGTTCTGCTAGATATTGAGGAAGATAGAAAAATATATTCTCATATTTTGCCCATTTCACTTCATCTTCTTAAAATGTCTTCATTAGAATGTACATGAATGTATTTTTACTACAAAAGCAGTACAAAACAAAAGTTGGAGTTTTTTTGAGGTGATAGGTTATCTAGTGTATACACTCTCAACATGTCAGCCTGCAAACATGCTAACTTCATCCTTTTAAGGAAAAAGAAAAAAATATTTTCCTGCACCCAAGATATAATAAACTTTCAGAAACCATCCAAGATTAAGCAAAATTCAGCTCCCAATACTAGTTTCCAGGATTGAAAACTATTTATTCTCCTTTTCAATATGATAAGAAAGAACAAATCAAAAGCATTTAAATCAGTCAGAAAACAAACTAAATCAGCTTAGATGACTTCAACATTTATTCAACAAATATTTATTAAGTGTTTTACTGTATACCGAATCTGGTGCTAGGACCTGAGGCAAATATAAAGTTTAGATAAATCACAGACCCTGCACTCATGAAGATTACACTTAAGAATAAGACACAAATGAGGGTATCTTTGATTCACAAAGTCATGATATGTATATTAAAAAGCTACAAAACCAAATGCTATATAAATTCTAAGAGGAAAGGTTCCAGGTTGAGTAATGGAGGGAGAAAGGTTGGAAAGACTTTATGAAAGAGGTAGTATGTGAATTGGGCTTCAAAATATGGGTAGCAATTCAACAAATGAATGATCATAATAACCACATTTACAGAGAAGAATAGGGAAGGCATTCGAGGCATGGAGATACCTTAAAGTGAATAGCTTGGGGGACACTGAGCAGAATAGATTTCCTTGAGCAGAGGATTCATAGAAAATAATTATTTAAATACCAGGTAAAGAAGTTTGAACTTTACTTGAGAGATAATAGGGAGCTATTGCAGTTGTTTTTTTTTTTTAGTTGAAGAATGATAAAACCAGGTCTATGCATAATTAGATTAACAGTGGTATGAGGGTAAATTGGAGTGGAGAGAGTGAAGGGAGAATTATCTGTTAAGAGTCTATGAAAATCATCCATATAGATATTATAAGGTTAAATCTGCCACAGTCTGTCCTCTGAGCTTTATTCTTACATCATCAGTTGCCCATTGGATATTTAAAATCAGAAGTCCCAGAAATATTACAAACTTAGCATGTCCAAAACTGAATTTATCTTTCCTTCCAAAATTTCTCTTCTTCCAAACTTCTTTGTTTCTGTCAAAAACACTACCATCATTCCTGTGTTCCAATTCTGCAACCTTAGCATCATCCTCAACTCTCACCCCACAATGCAATCTTACCATTTCTATCCCCACAACATCTCATACATCTGGCCCTTTCCCTGTATTCACACAGCTATCCCCTTAATTCAGTGTTTTTTCACCTCTCACCTTGATTAAATAATCAATGACCCCTTTGTATCAAGTTTCTGCTTTTTCCAATCAATCCTCCACACCACTGTCAAAGTGATTTTCCCTAAATCCAAATCTGCTCATGACATTCCCCTCCATGATAAATCCTAGTAACTCCCTATTGCATTTGGTTCAAAATATAAATTCCTCTATTTACCTTATAAAGTCCTTCACAATCTGTCCTCACACTAATTTTTTAGGTTTATTGCATACTACCTCCTCCTTCCTATACTCTGAAATCCAAAAAAATTATTCTTCTTTCTGTTCCTTGCATATAACATTCCATCTCCTATATTCTTATCTTTGCACAGGCATGATGCTCCTTACTTCTTCTCCAAAGAACCCTCTTCCTTTAAAACTCAGCTCAATCACAATTTTCAGCACACACACACACACACACACACACTGGAGCTGCTATCAACCAAGAGGGATTTTAAGGGAACATTGTGTACTATATTCTATGTTAGGCACTGAGGATACAAACACAAAGATGAAACTATCTTAATAGATAAAATTCAAATTTTCATGTTATATTTATGGTATATATTTTATATATGTACTTGCCTCTCCCATTAAAATGTAAGTTCTTTGGGATTAGGAGTGTTTTCATTTTTTATACTTTTATCCTAAGTACCTAATACAGCTCCTAATATATGACAATATATGATAGATATTTAATAAATAATGATAGATATTTAATAAATACTGATAGATTGAGTTGGTGATGTCAGCAAAAATAGAGAGATAATTGAGTGAAGTATTGCAAAGGTGAAAACTAAGACTTAGTAATTACTAATTATGAGGGGGGAACGGTGAAAGAAGAATAAAAAAATTAGCCTAAGGTTGTGAACATGGCAAACCAATTGAATGGAGGTACCACTTTCAGAAATATTGACATTAAAAGGAGAATCAGGTTCAACAGTAAATAGAAGAACCATATATAGTTTGCAAAATGCATTTGATGTCCTATTGGAATATTCAGGAGATATAGCTTGTCTAGGACCTCTTGGGCCACTTACATTTTAGGAATTCTAGACTTAAAGGTTCCCTTTTTTTCCTTTTGACTTTCTCTTTCTTTCCTCTGCTATATTCTTTCTCTCCCCTGCCTTTTTCTGCCTTCATATTTCAAGTTCTGAGTGAGGATTTTCTGTGTTCTTTTTGTAATATGCCACTTAATTCTAGAATCATGGTGTAGGAATAATTTGATAATTACAATTATCTCTATACTTCATAAGTCCAAATTAGGAAGGGACACAATGGATAGAGAAACTGGGTCTGGATTCTGGAAGACCTAAATTCAAATGCCATCAAATTTACTAGTTCTGTGGCCCTAGGCAAATCTCAGTTGTTTCATCTGTAAAATAAGGACTATAAAAGCACCTAATCTTGAGGATTTTTGTGAGGATAAAATGAGATAATGTTGGTAAAGCACTTCATAAATTTCAAAGTCTACAAAATGCTATTGGAAGGCATTATCATTATTATTAATCCTTCATCCCAGAACAGAATGGGAACTGCTAAAATCAAGCTCAAATTTAGGTACTCTGCAGTTACTCTATTAATAGATCAGACAAAAAATCATGACTCCCAAGGTCACCTTCAGACAGAATGTGTAAATCAAACATCAAAGAATTTAATCAGGAGAGAATTTCAAAGTGAGTAATGGGGAAAATTCAATCAACAAAAACATTCACAGAGTTCCATTCCTCCACACAAATGAATTCAATGTTTTACAAATGCACATGCCAGCAGAATTTGCTCTTGTGCAGCCTGCTTCATGCTGAAACTAAAAAAAAGTCTCCTGTCTAAATTGTCACAATTCTCTCTTCTCTCTCTCTCTCTCTCTCTCTCTCTCTCTCTCTCTCTCTCTCTCTCTCTCTCTCTCTCTCTCTCTCTCTCTCTCTCTCTCTCTCTGTTTCTCTCTCTCTCTCTTTCTCTCTCTCTCTCTCTGTTTGGGTCAGTCAGCATGTGGTTCTGCAGTCATTCAACTAGGCTATATGAGTTCATCAAGATACTGCAAAGACTTAGATTTAGGCCCACTAAGGAAATCTCATTTGCTTGCTCATGTTGACTGAAACCTTAGCTTATCACTCATCACATTGTCCCACATTAACTTCTGGTTACTATCCTCTTTCCTTTTTAAATAGTTCCTTTGAAAAAAACCCTCCCAGACACACAGACTCACAGGAAATGGAGTTGGGGGAATTTTCTCAGTGAATGATATTTACAGGATTTGAGTATCATGGTAAATGAATTCTTGGGGCATTCTTCTCCCTGACAAACCAACTGCATATGATTTTGACTTAAACATTTGAATTTGTCTTACTTTAAAAGAGCATGGATCTAAATCCTTGAAAATCTAACTAAGGAAATATTTTTAGAGAAATGCAGGATACAAAATCATAAGACTTAGACCCAAAAGGGACCACAAAGATCAATTTCTTTATCTTCCTTATTTTACAAATGGCAAAGCTTATGTTCAGAGAAATTAAGTGACTTGCCCAAAGTCATATAACGGCTAAATAGTGGAGGCACAGTGATTCAAAATCCTGTATTCTTTCCATAATACCAGCTTCTTTGCTTTCAGTTTCATATTGTTTTTCCTGCTGATTGAGAGAGGCTGTCTAAACATGTTAGAGAATACAAAAGCATTCTAACATGTAGAAAAATATTTAAAATTGCTAATAATTGATTTGTTTGAATTTAAATATGATTGCTTATAAAAAACTCTTATTAACTATATTATACTTATATTAGTATAAAGCCTTTTTTGTCAAAGAGAATTAAAATCTAATTTCCAGATTTTGACACATCAAATATATTCCTACAATATAGTGGAACACAGCATAAGACTTAACTTCTATCCTTATTGAAATAGAGATAAAATATAATGAATATCCCTGTTCAATTTCATCTAATTAGATTCAGTCCAATGCTATAGCCTGCCAAGACTTTTTTTTTACTTTCTGATGTTATACAGTGTTAGCTATATCTCTCAGCTTTACATCATCTAAAAAAACTTATGATTCTGCAACTTATACCTTGATCCACATCCTTAATAAAATCATTGAACATGGGATATAGCAGAGCAAAGAGCATATCCCTGGAGTATTCCTCCAGAAACATCCTTCTTAATTGACCATTCAATTGACCATTGAACCATTAATAGAGTTGGCAATTCAACTTGTTCTAAATCCCTAACTCTACTATCAAATATTCTTTATCTTTCCTGTTTTCCACAAGTATGGCAAGAGAGCTTTTATAAAATACACTCCCTTGATCTGCCATTTTAATATCCTGCCAAAAAGAAAGAAATAAAGTAGCCTTTAATGACTTAGTTTATATGAGCCATTCTGGTTCTTTGTAATCACTAATCTTTTTTTTAATGCTATCTAATGAACCTTTTAATAATGTATTTTAGAATTTAAATAAAAGTGGAAGTCAAACTCACTAACTTTCCATTTACTTCCTTTAAAAACAATTGGGAAATATTTACCCTTCTCCAATCCTGAAATGTCTCTCTCTTTTACCAGGATCCTTCACAGATTACTAACAGAAACTCTGAAATTATACCTTCTAGTTTATTTGTTTATTTATTATAATTAGAGATGTAATTCATCTGGGCCTAGTAACATGAGTTTATCAAGAGCAGTTCAGAGCTCTCTTAAAATTTCCCTACTTATTTTGAGTAACAATTCTTAATTAGCCATTTTTATTCCTTCCTTTCCAATTCTAAGATTACTCTCCTTGGATTAAAAAAGCAAAATGGATACATACAAACATATATATTTTTATATATACACATATCTATGAATTGAGCAGGGAGTGAAGGAGAAGAGTGAACATGTTAATGTCTTACCTTGTAAAGAGTCAGGTCACCCCAATTTGATTAACTCATCCTTTTGATATCAAGAAGGCAATACAATGTCGTAGAAAAAGTACTATCCTAGAAATCCATTGATTCCTGAACACAGCTATCTAACCATGAGCCAATCACTTAGTTTCATTGTCTTC
This sequence comes from Myrmecobius fasciatus, assembly GCA_023553655.1. NCBI lineage: Eukaryota > Metazoa > Chordata > Mammalia > Dasyuromorphia > Myrmecobiidae > Myrmecobius > Myrmecobius fasciatus. The sequence continues at coordinate 54,515 of JAJPUD010001081.1, read as the reverse complement.
AATTTCCTTCTATATAAAATATGTAAGGAGGAAAAAATGTTTGTATTACTAGTCTTCTAGAGTTGTTGTGAATAAAGTATTTTGTAAACCTCAAACTGCTAAATTGAGCAGAAGGTATTAGTAAAGTATCAGTAAACATAACCAGAGGTTTATATGTATATATAATAGTTAATCTACTATATTAATATAACAAAAACATGTTCAATATTCCTCTAACAATTGCACATTAAGGTTATTTTCAGTCTTTCATTATTATCCATAATTCTAGAAATAACATATCTTAATACAGTTTTTTAAAAATAAAATCTTTATAGTTTATTTTCAGTAGTGGAATTATTGGCTTAATAGTCATCATTATAATTCATTATGAATGATCAAATTGTTATCCAACAAAATTGAATCACATTGCAAAGCACCAGTTTGGACATTCCTGTTTCTTTTCTTTTTTAAAACATTTTTTATTTAAAGTTTTGATTTCCAAATTTATTCACTTTCTTAACTTACTTTTTGGTTTATTTTTGGTTAGATTTATATAGTTCTGAGAGGGAAAATGTGAGGCTCCCCCAGTAGTATAGTTTTATTTTCTATTTTCTCTTGTAACTCATTCAACTACTCCTTCAAAACTTTTGATGCTATGCCATTTGGCGCATATATGCCTAGTATTAATATGACTTTATTACCTATGGTATCTTTTAGCAAGATATGATTTCTTTCTTTATGTCTTTTAATTAGATATATGTTTGCTTTTTTTTGTAGGAGATCATGATTGCTATCCCTATTTTCTTTTCCTTCAGCTGAAGCATAATAAATTCTGCTTCAGTTCCCTACCTTTACCCTGTGTCTATCTCTTTCAAATGTATTTTTATAGGATGTTAGTTTTTAATCCATTTTACTATCTACTTCCATTTTATGGATGAGTTTATCTTATTAACATTTATACTTATAATAACTATGTATTTCCTTCCATGCTATTTTCCCTTCTTTATCCACCCCCCTCTTACCTCTACCTTTTCTCTCCTTACAAGTGTTTTACTTCTACCCATACCTAACACCACATACCAAAATAAGATCTAAATGGGTTCATGATCTGGATATAAAGAGTGATTTTGTAAACAAATTAGAGGAACGTAATATAGTTTACTTCTCAGACCTGTGGAGAAGGAATAAATTTATGCCCAAAGAAGATCTGGAACTCCTAAATGAACACCAGATAGATAATTTTGATTATATTAAATTAAAAAGTTTCTGTACAAATAAAACTAATGCAGACAAGATTAGGAGGGAAGCATCAAATTGGGAAATCATCTTTACATTTAATGGTTCTGATAAAGGCCTCATTTCTAAAATATATAGAGAATTGTCTCATATATATAAGAATTCAAGCCACTCTTCAATAGATAAGTGGTCAAGGGATATGAACAGACAATTTTCAGATGATGAAATTAAAACCATCTCTAGTCATATGAAAAGTTGCTCCAAATCACTATTGATCAGAGAAATGCAAATTAAGACAACTCTGAGATACCACTACACACCTGTCAGATTGGCTAAAATGACAGGAAAAGATAACGATGAATGTTGGAGGGGATGTGGGAGGGCTGGGACACTAATACATTGTTGGTGGAACTGTGAACGGATCCAACCATTCTGGAGAGCAATTTGGAGCTATGCTCAAAAAGTTGTCAAACTGTGCATACCCTTTGACCCAGCAGTGTTTCTACTGGGCCTATATCCCAAAGAGATCTTAGAGGAGGGAAAGGGACCCAAATGTGCAAGAATGTTTGTGGCAGCCCTTTTTGTAGTGGCTAGAAATTGGAAACTGAAGGGATGCCCATCAATTGGAGAGTGGCTGAATAAATTATGGTATATGAATGTTATGGAATATTATTGTTCTGTAAGAAATGACCAGCAGGACGATTTCAGAGAGGCCTGGAGAGACTTGCATGAACTGATGCTGAGTGAAACAAGCAGAACCAGGAGATCATCACACACAGCAACAACAGTATTACATGATGATCAATTCTGATGGACATGGCTCTCTGCAACAAAGAATTGTCTCAAGCCAGTTCCAGTTGTTCACTGAAGAAAACCATATACACTCAGAGAGAGGGATATGAAATATGGACTACAACGTAACATTTTCATGATCTCTGTTGATATTTGCTTGCATTGTGTTGCCTTTCTCTGATTTTCTTTTTTTTTTCTTGTAGATAGGATTTTTCTTGCATAACTTGTCAAGTAATTCAACATTATTAACATGTCATGGACTTCCTGCCATTTAGGGGAGGGAAGGGGACTGGGGGTAAAATTTGTAATGGAAAGCTTTGTAAAGATCAACTCTGGGGAACTACCCATACATATGTTATGCAAATAAAAAGCTTTAATAAAAAAAAAAACCAAGTGTTTTACTTCTGATCATCCCCTTTCCCAATCTGCCCTTCCTTTTATCAATCTTCTTTCCACTTTCTATGATTCCTGTCCCTTTTTATTTACTTATAGGGAAAGATAGATTTCCATATCCAACTGAGAACAATTATTCCCTCTTTGAGACAATTTTAATAAGAGTAAGCTTTTGCTTACCATCACCCTCCCTCATCTTTTCCTCCATTATAATAGCTCTTTCATGTCTCTTTTATATGGAATTATTTATCCCAATCTATCCCCCTCCTCCCTATTCCAGTGCAATTTTCTTTTTCAACTCATTTTGTATTTTAGATCTATCAACCCACCAAAGTCCCCTTATATCCACATCCTCTACATAGACTCCTTCTAAATGCTCTTATAGTAATAAAGTTCTTAAAAATTATAAATATAATCTTGTCATATAAATACAATTTAACCTTATTGATTTTAATACTTTCTCTTGTTTATTTTCTTTTCTTTCTTTTTTGTTTCCCTTGTATTTGGGAGTCAAATTTTATTCAGCTTTTTAATTAGGAATTCTCTTTGAAAGTACTCTCTTTTGGGGGGCAGCTAGATGACGCAGTGGATAGAGAACCAGCCCTGAAGTAGGAGGACCTGAGTTCAAATGTGTCCTTGGACACTTAATACTTACTTAGCTGTGTGACTCTGGGCAAGTCACTTAACCCCAATTACCTGTGCAAAAAAAAAATACTCTATTTTCTTAAATATCCTTTTTCTCCCCTGAAATATTACATTCAATTTTACTAGGTATATAATTCTTGGTTGTAATCCTAACTCTGTTATGCCTTCTGTATATCACATACCAAGCCCTTGGTTCTTAAATGTGGAAGCTGCCAAATATTGTGTAATACTGATCATAGCTCTTTGATAGTTAAATTGTTTCTTTTTAACTGCTTGCAGTACTTTCTTCTTGATCTGTAAATTCTGAAATTTTAGTACAATGTTCCTGGGAATTTTCACTTTGGGATCTTTATCAGACAGCAATCAATAGATTCTTTTAATTTCTATTTTGCCCTTTAGTTCTAATATATCAAGGCAGTTTATTTCACAATTTATTGAAAGATGTTTTTTGATCATTAGATAGTCTAATAATTTTTTTCCTTTATTTTTAATTTTTTATTTACTTTTGGCTTTTTGTTTTATTAAAAAAATAGAAAAAATTAAAACAGCAGAAAAACAAAACAGAACAGAACAGATTATTGTGTGCCCAGAAGAACTTCAAGGAGGATACAAAATATATAACAATACATTACCAATTCAAGAAAGGATATGTGATAGTAGAAGATATTATATTCATGAGTGTCCATCTTTTCTTTGCTTCATTGTAGGTTGTTCTTTTGTTCTCTACTACACACTTTTTTTACTTTATTCTTTTCTTCCCCTTTCATCCCTTCCACCTTTCCCAAGCAGGCTATAGTAAAACAATGCTATATTTATGTATACATATAGAGATATACACACACATCCCTACCCACACACACACATACACATACACATACACACACATAAATATACACTTGTGTATTCACATACACCCACAGACCCACTCACATATACATTTATCTATATACACATATACATAGAGAGCAACATGCATACATATCTATATGTACTTACACACACATATGTGTGTATACACACACACACACACACATATATATATATATATTCACCCATATGTAAATGTGCATCTAAAATAATATTAATATGGCTGATACACAATGTAGATTTCTCTTTTGATTGAATCTTTAAGTTTGATTTTATCTAAGATCAATGAATACTAGCTATACTTTTTTTCTAATAAATGCTACTTCTGATCCTTGTTGTATACAAACATTATAACAAAGATCAGTCTCTTCTTCTTATCCCTGCTAACTCTTCTTCTTTAATTCTTCTCCTTAACTTGCCTTGCTATTACTTAACCTTCCCCTACTTATGAATTCCTTTTTTGTTCTTCTTCCCCTACTTTTTGTTTCCTAGTTTGTCCATACCTGCCTTCTTATTTCTTCATAGATCTGGAGGAATAGCCTTTTGAAGGATATCCTTCAGGGTATATACATATACATATATATGTATATATACATATGTGTGTATATATACATATATATAGAGAGAGAGATGGTATATAGATATGGATATAGATATAGATATATACCACAAGGCCTCCTTTCCTCTCTAATGCCTCTGTGTATTTTTTTCCTTTGCATCTATTTGTATAGCATAATTGCTATTTTTACCTTTTTCTAAATAGTTTTGCTTTTTAGAGTCAGATTATACTCAACTCTGCTCCAATCTTTCTTTTGAGCTACCCAATTGCTGATGTCAATTTTAAACGTATGGTATAAATTTCCATGTAAAAAAATATAAATAATTTGTCTATGTTAAATTCCTTGAAATTGATCTTTCCAGAGAGGCCTGGAGAGACTTGCATGAACTGATGCTGAGTGAAACAAGCAGAAACAGGAGATCATCATACACAGCAACAACAGTATTACATGATGATCAATTCTGATGGACATGGCTCTCTGCAACAAAGAATTGTCTCAAACCAGTTCCAATTGTTCACTGAAGAAAACCATATACACCCAGAGAGAGGGATATGAAATATGGACCACAACATAACATTTTCATGATCTCTATTGATATTTGCTTCCATTGTGTTGCCTTTCTCTGATTTTCTTTTCTTTCTTGTAGATAGGATTTTTCTTGCACAACTTGTCAAGTATTTCAACATTATTAACATGTAGTGGACTTCCTGCCATCTAGGGGAGGGGAGGGGACTGGGGGGTAATGGAAAGCTTTGTAAAGATCAGTGTTGGGGAACTACCCATACATATGTTATACAAATAAAAAGCTTTAATAAATAATAAATAAATAATAAATTTAAAAAAAGAAATTGATCTTTCATATTAGCTCTTATATTTTAAATTCCCTATTGAGTTCAGGTTTGGATGAAGGAAAGTAATGAAAATCTGTAAGTTCATTGAATGTCCATTTCTTTCATTTAATATTGGGAATAATTTTGTTGGATGTGATATTTTTGGCTGTAGGCCTAGTTCTTTTGCTTGCCTATATATATATATATATATATATATTTCCAGAACCTGTGATCTTTTATTGTGGCTGCTGATGAAATTCTAATTGTAGCTCCAACCTATTTGAATTTTTTCTTTTCCTTAGTTTCTTGCAAAATTTTCTCTTTGATCTGGGGATTTTGAAATTTGGCAATCATTTTCCTATATGTTTTCCACAAAGGATCTCTTTGAGGTGGTGATCACTGGATTATTTTTTATTTCTACTTTCCCCTCATGATCTATCACTACAAGACAATTATCTTGGATTATTTCTTGCATTACTGTGTCAAAGTTTTTTATTTTTGGGGGGGGGGTCACAACTTTCAGATCCAATTATTCTCATATTTTCTCTTCTTGGTCTATTCTCCAGATCTATTGTTTTTCTTATGTTTCACATTCTGTTCCATTTTTTTCATTTTTTATATTCTGTTTTATTATTTCTTGGTATCTTATAACTTCACTGCCTTTCTCTTGTCCATTCTAATTTTCAAAGAGTTATTTTTGTCAAGATTCTGTATCTCCTTTTCTAGTTGGTTAACTTTTTTCATAATCTTGTTTTTCTTGGATGGTTTTTATTTTTTTCTTCAATGTCTCTCATTTGATTTTTAAATTCTTTTAAAAGTACTTCTATAAAGGCTCTCTGAGCAGAGAGTCATCTAACATTTCTCTTTGGGGCAAAAGAAGAACTGGAAACTGAGTGGATGTCCATCAGTTGGGGAATGACAGAATAAGTTATGATATATGAATGTTATGAAATATTTTTGTCCTGTAAGAAACAATCAGTAGGATGATTTCATAAAGGCCTGGGGAGACTTATATGAGCTGATACTAAGTGAAATGAGCAAAACCAAGAGGATATTGTACACAGCAACAACAAGATTATGCAATGATCACTTCGGATGGACGTGGTTCTTTACAATGATGAGGTGATTCAGACCAGTTCTAATAGACTTGTGATGGAGATAGCCATCTGCATCCAGAAAGTGGACTGTATGGATCACAACATAGTATTTCTACCTTTCTGTTGTTGCTTACTCTTTGTTTTCTTTCTCATTTTTCCTTTTTTATCTGATTTTTCTTGTGCAGCAAGATAAATGTTGGAAATATGGGAAATATGTAGATAAGAATTGAACATGTTTAACATGTATTGGATTACGTGCTGTCTAGGGGACAGGATGTGGGGAAGGTAAGAAGAAAAATTTGGAACACAACGTTTTGCAAGGGTGAAAGTTAAAAACTATCTTGGCATATATTTTGAAAATAAAAAGTTGCTTTAAAAAAAAAAAAAGAAAATTGGGGCAGCTAGGTGGAGCACCAGCCCTGAAGTCAGGAGGACCTGAGTTCATATTTGGTTTCAGACACTTAACATTCCCTAGCTATGTAACCCTGGGCCAGTCACTTAACCTCAATTGCCTCAGCAAAAATCCAAAAAAGAAAGAAAGAAAGAAAGAAAGAAAGAAAGAAAGAAAGAAAGAAAGAAAGGAAGGAAGGAAGGAAGGAAGGAAGGAAGGAAGGAAGGAAGGAAGGAAGGAAGGAAGGAAGGAAAGAAGGAAGGAAG
>JAJPUD010001081.1:9495-47059 GCA_023553655.1 Myrmecobius fasciatus | reverse complement strand
AAGAAAGAAAGAAAGAAAGAAAGAAAGAAAGAAAGAAAGAAAGAAAGGAAGAAAGATCACCAAAAAAGAAGCTTTTTATTACTTCAGTGTCCTCCTCTCAAGATGAGCCCTGTTCTTTCCTATTCCCATAGGACATTTCTATGATTGGGATCTTTCTTTGCCAATTCATTTCTTTTAATGAGAAGTATTAATGTAAACACCTCTAGTCTTGGTGTGAAAGAATGGTGCCTCTAGATTCACTTCAGGTCTCCCTTCTGACCTGGAACCCAAACCAAGAGCTCCACCCTCCTGCAAGTGCTCACAGCCAGCAGCATCCCTGTACCCCTACCTTTGCACTCATTTGGTGCTGGTACCTTCTCATCAAGGATTAAGTCTCTCTGTAGCACACTTGGGCCTGGTGTTCCCAATCAGTTGAGGTTCACTCACTCTTCATGTTGTCAGACCCCTAATTCAGAACACTGTCTGAGAAGTGAACCTGCTGAGGTTCCAGTCAAACTCAGCTCACCTCAGGGTTCCCTAATTGCTGTTTCTGCAGAACTAATCTGAGGTGTTTGCACTTTACACTGGTTAATCCCCAGGCTCAGGTATTTCTTCCAGACCCCTGTTCTGCCCCACGTCTTCTTAAATTTTCACCAGTTTATGTTCTCTCTGAAACACAAATTTGTTCTGTTTGTGGGGGAAATCCGGAGAGCTTGAAATTTACTGACAGACTCCTCAATCTTCCCATAATCTGCTCTAGTATAATAATTCTTATGTTATCTATTCTGAGTCTGTTTTCTATGCCAGTGGTTTTTTTTCCCAAGAGAAATTTAACATTTTCTTCTATTTTTTAACTTTTTTTTTACTTTTTAAAAAAATCATATCTTGATGCCTCATTAAGTCATCAGTTCCATTTGTTCAATTCGAATTACTGAGAAATTATTTTCTTCAGTCAACTTTTATATTTCCTTTTCCATTTAGCCAAATCTATTCTTAAGGAGTTATTTTCAGTAAACTTTTGTATATCTTTTCCCACGCCATTGCCTCTTTTTTCATGATTCTCTTGAAATATTCCCATTTCTTTCCCCAGTTTTTCTTTTACTCCTCTAATTTGCTTTTTATAATCCTTTTAAACTCTTCCAGGAATCCTTTCTGGCCAAATTACTTTTGAACCAAATTACATTTTTCTTTGAGGCTTCAAATGGGGAGCCAAGAAGGTAGAGATCAGACAGGAGTATCTGTAACCTCCTCTAACCTTCCCTCAAACCAACAACAGATGAAGCCTCTAAACTGGTTTTTAAGTCAAAGAATCCACAAAATCTGGAGTACAACTCATTTCTAGAAGAAGATACTCTGGAAGAACTTCAAAAAGGTCTGTTTTAATTGGACAGGGGGCAGTGGTCTGCTGAACCCAGATTGCAGCACAGGGAGACTGGGGCAGGGAGTTGGAGCAGGAGTCAGAGCTTTGTGGCTTTCACACACCCAAGAGTATTCTGTGGGCCTCTTGGGCCAATCTGTCCTGATCGTAAGCGGGTGGTTTGGAAGATCTGACTTTTGTGAAGGGTAGATTGTGAACCACTAAACCCCTGAAGAGCACTGGATCTAGCTGCCATTATACAGCATCCTAAAGCAATCAATCAATCAGCAGAACTGCCCAGCACCTGAAATAACTCAATCAGCAGAACTGCCCCAGGGCAAATTGAAGCAGCAATCCCCCCTTTGCCTTGAACAGACCTGACACCTTTAAAAAAATGAATAAAGAACCAAAAAGAACTCTCACCATAGACAGCTTTTATGGAGAGAGGGAAGAACAGACCTCAAATCCTGAGGTCCCTAGAGGTAAAGTAACTCCAGAAAAAGCCCCAAAGAGAAATTTAAGCTGGACCCATGTCACAAGGTTTTCTTTGAAGATTGCATAAAGGATCTTAAAAGAGATTTAGAAGAAATATGGGGAAACGAAATGAGATCCTTGCAAAAAACTGGAAAAAGAATGCAATGAACAAAAAATGTAATTGGTCAATTGCAAAAGGAAGTACAAACAGTAACTGAAGAAAATAAGACATTAAAAATTAGAATTGAACAAATTGAAGTGAATGACTCAACAAGACTTCAAGAATCAAACAAAAACAAAAAAATGAAAAAATAGAAGAAAATATGAAATATCTCCTAGTAAAAACAACTGACCTGGAAAATAGATCTAGGAGAGACAGTCTAAGGATTATAGGACTTCCTGAAAGCCATGATGAAAAAAAGAACCTAGGCACTATCTTTCAGGAAATCATGAAAGAAAACTGCTCTGATATTTTAGAATCATAAGGAAAATATTGAAACAATCCACCAATCACCTCCTGAAAGAAAACCAAAAATTAAATCCCTCAGGAATATCATGGCTAAATTTCAGAACTATCATACCAAGGAAAAGATATTACAAGAAGCCAGAAAGAAGCAATTTAAATACTGAGGAGCCACAATTAGGATCACCCAGGATCTAGCAGCTTCCACCTTAAAGGATCACTGGGCCTGGAATCTGATATTCCAGAAAGCAAAGGAACTAGGATCACAGCCAAGAATAAGCTATCCAGCTAAAATGAGCTTTATCTTTCAGGAAAGAAAATGGACATTCAATGATATAAGTGAATTTCATCTATTTCTAATGAAAGGACCAGAACTGAACAAAAAATTTGATCTCCAAACACAGAACTCAAGAGAAGCATAAAAAAGTAACAAGAAAAAAAAACTCTTGAGAACTATATTTGTGTTATGGATATACTTACAGAATGAGGGTTGATTTTATTATGATATTATGATTATTATGATATGATAATATGAAAAAGAAATTAGAGGTAGAAAAGGGATAACACTGGAAGAAGAGGAAAAAGGAGGTAAAATAAGGGAAATAACATCATGTGTAGAGGCAAAGAAAACCTATAATTGAGGGAAAGAAGGGAGGGGAATAAGCATTGTGATCTTAATCTCATCAGATTTAGCTCTGAGAGAATAATAGACCTATTTGGTATCACAAAGAAACTTGTCCTACCTTATAAAGAAACAAGAGGGAAAGGGGGAAAAGAAAGGGAAAGACTAATAGAAGGGAAAACAGAAGAATTAAGGGAAAGGTGTAAAAAAGGGGTGGGGCTCTAAAGAAGAAGAATTGTTTGAGGGAAGTGGTTATCAAAAGCAAAATACTAGGAAGGAGGGAAAGGGGATAGGAAAGAGAAAAGCATAACCTAGGGTAAATAAGATGGCAGGAAATACAGAATTGGTTATTTTAACTGTGAATGTGAATGGAATGAACTCTCCCATAAAGTGGAAGAGGATAGCAGACTGGATTAAAAGCCATAATCCAACAATATGCTGTTTACAAGAAACACATTTAAAACATAATAATACATACAGAGTGAAGGTAAAGGGCTGGAGCAAAATCTATCATGCTTCAAGTGAACAAAAAAAAGCAAGGGTAGCAATCCTGATCTCAGATCAAGTAAAACCAAAGATACATCTAATTAAAAGAGACAAGGAAGGAAACTATATCTTACTAAAGGGTACCATAGATGATGAAGCAATATCAATACTAAACATACATGCACCAAGTGGTATAGCATGGAAATTCCTAGAGGAAAAGTTCAGAGAGATGCAAGAAGAAATAGACAGCAAAACTATAATAGTGGGGGATCTCAACAAAATAAATGAGAAAGAAGTTAAGGGGGTAAACAAAATGTTAAAAAAAGTTAGGTATGATAGATCTAAGGGAGGAAATTAAATGGAGACAGAAAAGAGTCTACTTTTTTCTCAGCAGTTCATGGAATTTATACAAAAATTGACCATGTGTTAGGACATAAAAACCTCAAAGTCAAATGCAGGAAGACAGAAATAGTAAATGCATTTTTTTTCAGATCATGATGCAATAAAAATCACATGCAATATAAGGCCAGAAGAAAATATACCAAAAAGCAATTGGAAACTAAATAATCTCATCCTAAAGAATGAATGGGTGAAACAGCAAATTACAGACACAATTACTAATTTCATCCAAGAGAATGGCAATAATGAGACAACATACCAAAATTTGTGGGATGTAGCCAAAGTGATATTAAGGGGAAATTTTATATCTCTAGATGCTTATTTGCATAAAATAGAGAAAGAGAAAATCAATGAATTGGGCTTGAAACTTAAAAAAGCTAAAAAAAAAAAAAAAACAAATTAAAAACCCCCAATCAAATACCAAACTTGAAATCCTAAAAATAAAAGGAGAGATTAATAAAATTGAAAGTAAAAAAAAAACTATTGAATCAATAAATAAAACTAAAAGTTGGTTTTATGACAAAACCAACAAAATAGATAAACCTTTAGTTAATTTGATTAGAAAAAGGAAAAAGGAAAATCAAATTGTTAGTTTCAAAAATGAAAAGGGAGAAGTTTCCACTAATGAAGAGGAAATTAGAGCAATAATCAGGAGTTACTTTGCCCAACTTTATGCCAGTAAATTTGATAACCTAAGTGAAATGGAGGAATATCTACAAAAGTATGGATTACCCAGATTAACAGAAGAGGAAATAAATTACTTAAATAGTTCCATTTTAGAAAAAGAAATAGAATAAATCATCAATCAGCTCTCTAAGAAAAAATCCCCAGGACCAGATGGATTTACATGTGAATTCTACCAAACATTTAAAGAACAATTAACTCCAATATTATATAAACTATTTGAAAAAATAGGGAATGAAGGACTCCTACCAAATTCCTTTTATGACACAGTCATGGTACTGATACCTAACCAGGTAGAACAAAAACAGAGAAAGAAAATTATAGACCAATCTCCCTAATGAATATTGATGCAAAAATCTTAAATAAAATATTAGCAAAGAGATTATAGAAAACCATCCCTAGAATAATACACTATGACCAAGTAGGATTTATACCAGCAATGCAGGGATGGTTCAATATTAGGAAAACTATTAGCATAATTGACTATATCAATAACCAAATTAACAAAAAAACAATTCCTCAGGCTGCAAAATGCATCAGTCTTCTCCCATATTGGAAGATATGATTATATCAACCAAATTGAGTTTCTTCCCTAAATGGCAGTTGGGATAACAAGACTGCTCCACTTGCATTTCAGTCTCCTTTCTTTCAGTTCTAATCTAACTATTCATCTACTCCAGTTCTTTCTTTGACTTTAACTTTTCTTTCTCTAGCTGGGATGAATTAGTATCTGTCATTTTTTCAGGGTTTCAAGAGGACAGAAGAGGATTTTCTGAATAATCTCTGTTGCCATGAGGGTCCCTAACCTATGTTCTATCCTAATCCCTTGAAGATAGTACCTTCCCCATTCCCCTCTCCACATGACTAGGTAAAATCAATTTTGTGAGATAGAGGGTAAATGGGGAGAAATTGGGTCATCAAAATTTCTGCAGCAAGAAGGGATACAAGCCTAAGGGTTGATTTTTTGTGTGTATTTCCAGGAGCTTTGTGACTAGTAGAGAAAGAGTGCTGAGTGAGCATTTTAATGATTATCATCCTCTGGTGTTAATTCATAAAGATCCACCCTCTGCCATAAGCCTTTCCTTCTACCTCTTTTCTCTTGAAGACCCAATGTTGATGTCTTTGTCTCCTCTTTGCACAATACTCAACTCAGAATCAATTCTGTTCCCTTGCTGTGGCTCTAACAGTCCCCAACTGGATGTTGTACATAGATGGTACTAATCTTAGACTTTTTGCAGGATCATCCCTCTCCTACTTTGCAACCTATCTATGAGCTGCATTGGTCCTGAATGTCCTTATGGCTCTAAGAAAAGTCCTGAGTTCCAATTTTTGGAGAACTTCAACCATTGCTGAGTCCCATCTTTTTGGATAATAATTTATGAAGGATAATTCTGTCCCTCACTATGATTCCAACAATCCATTGATGAGATCCTGATTTCAAGAACCATTTAACAGTTCATAGATAGAACTTACAATGGTTTCTATTCTATCTTCAGCATTTCTCTTTCTCTGACTTTTCTTTGGTTTCTGGTCTTATGCAGCCCGGGACTACATACAGAAACATAATATTTTTCCTCTTTGGTCTTCTGGCTTAAATCTTTGTTGGAGTATTTGTTAAGATAGATGGGCAGGTCCTCTGAGACCTTTCACATAGTCATCTCAATCTGGTTATCTCTCTGTTATTTCAGCAACCAACTAACATGGAGGTTTAACACCTTATTTGCCCCAATTTGGTAGGTGTGAGGTAATATCTCAAATTTGTTTTAATTTGAATTTCTTTGATTATTAAGGATGTTAAAATGTTTTTCATATGATTATTTATAACTGTATGAAATCACTTCATGCCATTTAGTACCAATATATTCATCAAGTAAGAATATATCTGTATTAAACCAATAAAATCAGGAATTAGAAAGAGAGATAAATCAAATACCTCTAAGCAATCAAAGATTTTTAAAAAGGAGTTCTTAACTGTTTCTCTGTGAAACTTATGTGAAACATTTGTGATGTAGCTAGGTGGGACAGTGGATAGATTATAGGGACTAGAGTCAGGAAAACTTCTCTTCCTGAGACCAATTCTGTTCTCAAACACTTATTACCTGTGTGACCCTAGTCACATCCCTTACCCATTTCCCTCATGTATTTTTGCCAAGACCCCAAATGGGATCTTGAAGAGTTGGACAAAACTGATCAATAGCAACAATATCAATGGAACTTTTCTCAAAATAATGTTTTAAAGGTACAAAATAAGATACATAATGAAATCAATTATATTTAAATCAATCATTTTTTACATCCAAGTTCATAGAACTTCCTCCCACTGAATTATAATCATGGATCCCCTTAAGGTCAGTGCACCTAGGATATGAACCTGTTTTTGACTAAGTACAAAAAAGCTACTGAATTAACTAGAGAGATATTGACAGGAAAATGTGCTTGGTCTGTCTAAAGGAAACTTGGTCATATCTGTGGGTCATCTATAAAATATCAAATCAGGTCAGGTTTGGGAGCCAGGTTGGGGAAGATAAGAGGAAGAGAGTCTTTGGCCTTAGCCTCATTCTTGCATTTATTCTTTCTCAAACCATGAAGAGTCTGGAGAATTTTGGTTTTTCCATCTTCCCACTGGCATCCCCATAGCATCCCAAGAATAGCTATCAGTGGTATCTACATTGGGAACCAAAGACTGCCTGATGGAGATTCAAAGAATTCAGTAAAGATCATCTGTATCAGTGAGTGTCAACTCAAATAGAAACACAGGCAACTTATCTGTACATGACGATCCCTGCAGACCTATATTGACTTAGTTTTAAAATGTAATGTTATCTATGTTTTATTATTTTTTGTTAAATATTCCCCAATTACATTTTAATTTGGTTTGGGCTGAACTTAAAAATGTTGCAAGATACATACTGCCTGAAGATCATGTGTTTGAAGCCTCTATACTCTGACTGAGGAGAACATCCTGAGGATTCTGGCAAAAGAACTTCCAGGAACTGTGAGCTACCTCTGTCATATCTGCTCTCTTAATTTGAGCCCACTTTTCCTGGACTCTCTATGTGCTTGCAAGCAAATGGTCACATGTTTTTGGGAGGGATGTTTAAACCTCCCAAATGTATATTAATTACCAACTAAACAACCTTAATAAATATTCCTCTCTTTTTACCATAATCATAGTGAGAAGTAAACCAATGGGCCTTACGAGTTATGTAGCATTAAAAAAAGCATCCCCTTTGGAACCTTAGCTCCTCCTGAAACATTGAAGGTACATAGTACCCACACTTGAGGACCCAACTTAATGCAAGTGAAAGTTGAGATAGTAGCTCCAGAGCATTCATTTCATGCCTATTCAAATTCCTCAATTAACCAAAGGCAATCTTTTTTTTTTTTTTGAATCTTAGTGAAATTTCTTCATATAAAAATGAGGGGTTTGGACTACATGATTTTTTTAAGTTCTAAGATATAATCTATTCTACTTTACTTCAATATCTTAATTATTCTTATGTTTCAGGAGTCAGCATCTAGATGGTAAAGTGGATGGAGTGTTGGGCCTAGAATAAAGAAGATTCATCTGGCCTTAAACATTTACTAGTTGTGTGACTCTGAACAAGTCATTTAATCCTGCTTGCCTCAGTTTCTTTATCTATAAAACAAGCTAGAAAAACAAATGTCAAACCACTCTAGTATCTTTAACAAGAAAATCCCAAAAGGAGTGACAAAGTCAGACATGACTAAAAAATGAATAAACAACAACAATCTGAAGAAATATCACCAGAACAGTAACTCAACCATGATAACACAGGTAGCACTGGTCAAAGATGGTTACATGCAATCTAACTCCCTGCCACTGTACCTCCCCCCCAAATCAAGTAAGTAAGGCAAAAAGAGTGTAAGTGACTTGTTAGCTAGCTCCCAAGGGCCAGATTTAAATTCAGAATTTCCTGACTCCAGGCCCAGGACTCTACTATGCTAACAATCACCCTCTGATGATGGCATATAATCTGTCATTTAAAAAATGTCCTTGAAACTATCATTAACACATCACTTAAGCACAAAGGTTGTTTTAAATGCATTTTGATCCGCTTCATTGGTTTGCTTGGAGAACACACTTACTTCCTTTATGGCCCTTTTTTACAGAAGGAAATCTTGCTGATGTAATAAAGTAGATCCAACACAAGGATCACAACAATATGCTTCAGAGACACATTCAAGGTTACAAATGCTAAAATCTTTAAATTGAATATTGACCTCTTGCAACCTTTTTACTTTTTCTCTGAAACTAAACATTTCGGGACCAAAATGAAATCAGATGTGAAGAGTTAAGCATTATTATTAAACAAAAGAACTCTGGAAATCTTTTAGATACACTTGATTTAGGGAGGACACAAATTGAAATTTTACCCTAGATAGTTGAATCATTTTCTTCTTCCTTTTTTAAATAAAGCAATTAAAAAAAAAAACATTTAACAATCTCAAGTTGAGGCAAAGATGAGGGGGAAAGGGTAGAGCCAGCGTTTCATATTTTCTCTCACTTGGTGTAAGCAACTGTGTCATTAAACTAGCCTCTATTTTGGTGAAAATGAGCAATTAGGTTCTTTCTTATGTTTATATTTTTTGTTCTTCTCCAGTCCCTCTGTTATGTGAGTCAAAAACAAAAGAAAATTTTCTTATTCTGCTAACCTGAGGCCAATGCCAGATTATTGAGACTCTACCAGGGATTCTTAAACTTTTTCCCCTTGCAACCCCTTTTTGCTTGAGAAATTTTTATGTGATAATGGGTATTTAAGTATATAAAATGGGCATACAAATCAAACATTGATAACGCATCATAATTTCAGGATCCCTATATTCAGTTATAAAACGCCATTTTATGTGGTTTATGAAACCACAATTTAAGAAGCTGGGCTCTATGCCACCCCAAGGTCAACTGCAGACTCAAATTGATAGTTCTCCATTTTTCTGTACTATATGTATATGTGCACACATATGCATGTACATTGTATAAGTGCTTATATACATGTAACAAATTGTGTTTGGAACTCATTGGCTGTCAATCTTTCCTGGCCATAGTTATAATAACAAAGTTTTTTCTGACCTTCACTCAAATTTTATGTGAACTCTAGTCTTTATTCTAATATAATAACCATCTTATTTTAGTCTTATAGAAATCCTGGAAGGCAAGTCCTACTATTATCATCCCATTTTACAGATGAGGAAAGTCAGTCAGAGATGAAGTTAAATTATTG
Source organism: Myrmecobius fasciatus (assembly GCA_023553655.1). Classification (NCBI taxonomy): domain Eukaryota; kingdom Metazoa; phylum Chordata; class Mammalia; order Dasyuromorphia; family Myrmecobiidae; genus Myrmecobius; species Myrmecobius fasciatus. The sequence continues at coordinate 37,352 of JAJPUD010001081.1, read as the reverse complement.
ATCAATGATCCCTTGGCATCTAAGATAGGATTTGAACACAAATTTTTATTTCAAAGTATAGAGTTCTATTCATTATGTCATGCTGTACTTCTGAGTCAATTTTCTTATCCATAAAATGAGAATAAAACAGCATTTTTACTTCTCATCTCACAGGATTATTAGACTTTATAAATCTTAACAACCTAAATAAATGAATAATTATTGTACTTATTGTTTTAAATACATGATGGGGGAGACACATGGACAACAGTAGTGACCTAAAAATTTAATATGACTAAATAAATAAATCTAAATATTTGTTTGTTCGTTTATTTATACTGGGTAAAAAAGACCATTATTTGCCTCATTTCTTTTTTATCTATTCTGCATTACTGAAGAAGATCTGTTAAAGATTTTAACTTAAAAAGGTCAAGGTTTCATGGGGCAATTAGGTGGCACAGTGGATAGAGCACCAGCCCCGAAGTCAGGAGGACCTGAGTTCAAATCTGGTCTCAGACACTTAACACTTCCTAGCTGTGTGACCCTGAGCAAGTCACTTAGCCCCAAATGCCTCAGCAAAAAAGCAAAAAAAAAAAAAGGTCAAGGTTTCCCATTGTATCCATGTCCAGTCATCCTGCTCTATATCTGGCCATTGGACCCAGATGGTTCCAGAGTAGAAAGTGAGGCAGGTAACCTTGCCCAGCCCGCCCTCCCTCAGATCCAATTCACTTAAATATCATGACATCACCTCCCTGATGTCATGGTCATCTTTGAAAACGAAGGACAAACAACAATAATATGACTAAATAGTATAAAATGGCATCAAAAAAGAAGAATGTGCTCTTAGGATGCATTAATAAAATCATAGTGTATCCAGATTGAAAAGGATCATGGTTCCTTCTGGGTTCTCAGTTCTGATTAAAGTACACCTAGAATGTTGTTTTCAATTCTAGGTGGCACATTTTAAGGGCATTGATAAGGTCTAGATCAGGGTTTCTTAAACATTTTCTACTCATGACCTATTTTTACCTAAGAAACTTTTATGAGCCTGGGTATATAGGGATATAAAATATGTATATAAATCAAGCATTTTCTGATAATAAATCATAAATTTCATAATCCCCCCCATTCAGTCACAGAACCCTATATGAGGTCATGACCCACAGTTTAAGAAGCTTTGGTCTAAATGATAATCCAAAGGAGGGTGACCAGAATGAGAGAAGGCTGGAGTTTTTGATTTGCTAAAGCATGTTTAAGATAATGAAGAGAAGGCTGCATAATTCAATGAAAAGACCACCGACTTTGAAGTCAGAAATTTTGGTTCAAATCACAGCTTTCCTGTTCAGTATATAATTCTGGACAAGTACCTTAACCACTCTGAGATTAATCTATACAAGAGAGTAAATGATCTCTAAGCTCCTTTTTAGCCCTAAATACTATGAAGCTCAAGGAGAACATGAGAATTGTTTTTAAATATTTAGAAGGTAATCATTTAGTTGTTTTATTTGCCCCCAGAGCACAAAACTAGTCACAATGGGTAGAAATTTCAGAAAGGCAGATTTCAGCCTGATAAAAAGAAAAATGTCCTAATAATAAGAGCTGTCCAAATATGGAAGCTGCCTTTTATAGTCTTGACTTCCCTATTATTGAAAGTCTTTATATGAAGGGTTTAGATGAATATTTGATGAGAAAGTTCTAGATCAGAGCTTCTTAAACTTTTTCCACTTGTGATCTCTTTTCATCCAAGAACATTTTTTTTTTGCTTTTTTTGCTGAGGCAATTAGGGTTAAGTAACTTCCCAGGGTCACACAGCTAGGAAGTGTTAAGTGTCTGAAGTCAGATTTGAACTCAGGTCCTCCTGTCTTCAGGTCTGGTGCTCTATCCACTGAACCACCTAGCTGCCCCATCCAAGAAATTTTTACATGATCTAAGGCATATAGTTATATAAGAAAAGATATACAAATCAAATATTTACTGATAGTAAATAATAATTTAGTGACTTCCACATTTAGTTATGAAACCCCATATGGGGTTGACTAATAGTGGTCAAACCACCATGTAAGAAGATGGGTAGAGAACATTGTAGCTTATAGATGAATTGTAGGAAGTGATCTCTGAGATCCCTTCCAACTAGAAGGTTAAATGGTTTTTTTATTACACTATAACAAAAAAAAATTCAAACTGGTTGATGTTAGCAACATTTTGATCAAGGAAAAATAAGGAAATTACATGATCATGCTCATATAACAAAGACTGTTAAAAAGCAAAAACAAAAACAAACAAAAAAAACTAAGCCTGGCAAAAAGAAATATGAATGCTTCAGATAGAAAGTTTAGGTAAGAAGGATAAGGTGGCAATTGTAAGCACAATGAAAATCTAAATTCTGACCTTGCATATAGATTCATCTACCAAAGAAACAAAAACAAATACAAATCTCAGCAAATGTTTAATGAGTTACAGTTACAACTCATTAAATGAAGAGAAGTTTCAGAACAGGACACTAAAGGTTTATTTGTTTTAGGATTTTGGAGAAATAATAAGAAATAGCAGTAAAGTGAATCTCAAACTAGTAAAGCAAAAATAAAGATCAATAAAATAAATAAAAAATGGTCATCCTGTTCTGTTCCTACTTCCACCTCTCTTAGGTATCTGTAACAATTTTAAGAAAAAAAAAATAAGATGTAGTAAGGTGAAAATTTTTTCAAAAGTGATTTTCATAAAATTTAGAGTTGGAAGGACCTTAGAAATCATTTAGTCAGATCTCCTTATTTTATAGATAAAGTAAGGAAGGCCTAGGAAGATCAAGTGACTTCTTCAATGATTCAAATCTAAGTCCTTCCCACCCCAAATCCATTGTTTCTTCATTAATGAATCCCTACTCTAATACATATCATAAAATGCCCAAGCTGTCTCTTTTAGATTGTAATAAGGAAACAGAAGTGATATTTTTCTTTTAAATCTGAATAACACTAAGCACAAAACATTGAGGAAAAGGATATCCTTTTTTAAAAATAATTACTGTGATTTCAAACCATATGATGGATAATTCCCTTCTACCTGCTTTTTTTATAGAGTGGGTTAACATTCACTAAGATCAGGACCATCTATTTCTAAATCCTCTTTACTGAAAGCTCACTGTGAAATCCAACTGTGCCATCTTATCTTTATTCTCTAATGATCTTCCCCTATTTCATCCCAGGTTAATTTAGCTCTTAATCCATTACAGGTCATCAGCGAATTAAATAATCAAGAGAAAACTAGTCAGATGTAATGGCCATAACCTACTGGAGAGCAATGGGTTAAGCAGAGAGTAGGGCTATGTCAAACTGATGGAGTCCAAAGTAACTAGGTCAGCAGAGAAAGAATGAACTATTGATGTAATTACTCCCTGAGGCAAGCAGGGAAGGGTACTGATGGGGATTAGTTCTCACCTACCATGGAGGTCATCCAGTCAGAAATCCGAGTTACATCAACCCCCTGAAGTTAAATTTCCTTTATAAATAATCTGTCCATGGCTCACCACCATCTTAGCTGAATCCCCTTTGGGTCAGCCCTTAAGGCACTCTGCCTTGTGGTATCTCTCTTCTTATCCCCCCACTTCCACTTCCCCCACCTCCCATGCTTCATGGTGTCTTTCTTCTCACTAGTTCCTGTATTTCATGGTGTCTCTCCACTCACCCTCCTTGTGGTGTCTTTCTAAGGGCATATTCCAATCTCATGGGGTGTTCCCTTTTTCCTCATTAATTGTGATTTCCACTAGGGAACTTGTCTTTTCCATCTTTAACTTAAAACTCCTTTCCTTGCTAACTATATGCTCTCCCAACTCATTTCATATTTACTCCTGGTGCCTATTTGACATCTTCATTTTTGTCTGTAAACTCTTCTCCTAAATAAACCCACCTTTTGCCAAAGAAAATGACCATTGTGAATTCTTCATGTGACCAAAACCCAACATTTGATGCCTCTCAGATTGCATCTTTTGGTGCCGAAATTGCTCTCCAAAATCATATCACAATGACGTAGTTGGGGCTGCTTTGGTGGTACATGTATCCAGTGAGCCTCACAATGAAATGTATCTACCTTAGTACTCAGATCATCTCAATAACATAATACTGAGAGATGTCTAGCTAATAACCCTTGGCACATGATGCTAGAAAAGAAAGAAAGGCATGGTAGCTATGAAGAAAGGACATTTAGCCATTTTGGCCAGATGTCACAGCTGTTGGAGTTTTCCTTCAGAAACATTAGTAAGATTTCTAATTTTCATGTAAAAGTATTGTTTCTAATCTCAGTGTTGAGAGACAGACAAAGACAGGAGAGGGAGGGGGAAAAAGGAGAGGAGGGGAGGGGAGGGGAAAGAGGGAGAGAGAAGAGAAGGGGGAGAAGAGGAAAAGAGAGAAGGGGAAAGAAGAGAAGGGGAGAGGAAGGGGGAGAAGAGAGAAGAGGAGACAAGAGAAGAGAGGAGGGAAAAGGAGAGGAGAGGAAAGCAGAGGAGAGGAAAAGAGGGAAGAAGAGGACAGAAGAGAAGAGAGGAGAGGAAGGGAAAGGAAAGAAAAGAAGGGGAGAAGAGGGGAGGGAGAGGAGAAGAGAGGAAGAAGGAAGAGGAAGATGAAAAAGAGAGGAGATGAATACAGGGAAGAAAGAAAGACAGAGACAGAGACACAGAGACAGAGACAGACAGAGACAGACAGAGACAGAGAGAGAGAGAGGAGAGAGAGACAGAAAAAGAGAGAGTTAAACAAATTTTACCTTAGTTGAAATTGCTTATCTAATATTGCTTCTACTAATATATTACTGCTGCTGCATTCCACTCAGAGTACAATGGTATGAGAGCAGCCCCTATACAAGGAAGGCATTAAACCCAGTGGATTGAGGGAACTGGGGTTTGGGGACAGAGACAATCTAGCCAGAGGTCAAAGAGCCACCTGCTCTTAGTATGCAAAAGAATCACAAGCAACTTTTTGATCTCTGAATCATACTCTCTAGCTTCCTCTTGAAGTAATATAATATGACTTCTCACTATTTTACACCCTCTTCTTTCCCGCCAGAGAGCTCTTCTCCATCTGCTTGAACAAATTCTGGGCTAAGAGAAGAAAGGGGGCTAATGCCTGGAGAAATCATGGCATTAAAATCAAATCAAATGAGATAACACATGTAAAATGCTTTGCAAACTCTAAAATACTATATAATTGGTATTGTTATTATTAGATGACATTGACCTTGTCCTCAAGTCACTCTATGCCCAATAAGACCCTTGATTTGATGGGGGGGGGGAGAATGTTCCAGAGCTCTCAGCTCTACTTCTGCATTCTGCAGTCACAGAGAGACACTTTGGAAGTACCTGAGGTGACCCAAGTCACTAAGGACCAATAATTCAACTCCTGAAATTTGAATAACCAAGCAAGTAAAATTATAACTGCTGTTTTTAGGAGCAGGCAGGGTCCCAAGATCCTTTTCCCTTTGCTCACATTTTTTGTCAGAGCTCTCCATTTTCCTTCTCACCTATATAGCTAGAAGTCATGACATAATTCTTTCATACATTTATTTTTTCTGAAGATCTAGAGATAACTTAGTCGCTTGACTTCTTTCTTGCCTTTTAAGTGGTTTTTCTAGCTAGTACTTCTGTTTATTTTCAAAAACACATTTGTTTTACTTAAAGCTCTCTCTTTAAACGGTAAAACAACATAGTCTCTTCAAGCTAGTTAATTGATTTCAAGGCTCCTGTAGAAGCCAGATAACAAAAACTTGATTTTCCAGTAGAAAATAAGTTACCTTAGATAAACTTATTTCTAAAAGAAGTGGTTGGCTTGATTCCTGTATATAATCTGAAAAGCTTTGGGGAGCTTCTTGACTAGAATTATATATTTTTTTGCTTTCCATCCCAACTAATGACAATTTTTTGTTAAAAATATAGTCAGACTGGAGGGGAAGAAAGGAGAATTGAAAAAAAAAATCCCAAGATTGTCCAAATCCTAAATCAATCAATCAGCAAACATTTTTCAAGCAACTGCAGAATTCTAGGCATTATGTTAGACACAGGGTACAAAGTACAAATATATTAAATGAGTTCTACTATCAAAGAGCTTATATAATGACAAGTACATAGGTAGATTTATACAGAATAAACATAAAGAAAATAAATACAAATAAACATGAACTAGGTAAGTACAAGATAGTTTAAGATGAATGAAACTAGTCATTGGGGGATCAGGAAAGAGTTCTTGTAGAAGGGACTGTTTGAGTTGATTCTTGGAGGAATAGAGGGATTGTATGATAAGGAAGCACATTCTTAGATTGGAGACAGATGGAGAGATAGGAACTGGGTATCAAGGAACAGACCAGATTATAAAAAGAAGAATTTATACTTTTGTCTTACAAGCAATAGGGAGTCACTGGGATGTATTGAGTAAGGGGGATCGATACTATCAGACCTGGATTTAAGAAAAGTCACTTAGGCAATTATATGGAGAATGAGAAAAAGGAGGAGAGAAGGAGGGATGATGATTATAAGGGGGTTTTAGATAAAGAGGAGAAAAGTGAAGTTCTCAATACCTTAATTTTCTTAGTAATGTTAGAGGCAGGGTCCTTAGGTGTGGAGAGGTCATGTCATGGGAGAGGTGAGAAGAGAGGATTAGAATAGTTTCTGTGGTAAGTGAGATAATGAATCGATTTTTTGTTGTTTAGTCACTTTTTAATCATGTCCAACTTTTTTTGACTACAGATAAGGTTTTCAATGGCAAAGATATTGGAATGATTTGCCACTTCTGAAGTTCATTTTCAAATGAGGAAACTGAGACAAACAGGGTTAAGTGACTTGTCGAGGGTCACATAGTAAGTTTCTGTGGCCAAATTTGAATTCAGGAAGATCATTCCTCCTAACTCCAGGCCCAGAGCTCCAACTCTTGTGCCACCTACCTGTCCCTAATAAATCAATTAAAGCAGTGTAAAAGATTTGCCATGCTTCAGTGAGGGCCCAGTTTAACTTAGATAACATGAACTGATTTCACACAAAATTCCAATAAAACTTACTTTAGGATCTCGGAATCTAATTCCCCTAGTTAAGATAATTAATCTTACTCCCCTAGTTAAGATAATATAAATTCTTTTTTTAACAAACAAAAATAAAATTTATTGGTTCCATGACAAATAACTAAAATTAGGGTTTTTTTAAAAAATAAAAGCAATTTCTTTCAAATACTCGATTAAAATTTAAGTGACATAAAAAGGTTCAGCATTCATTTTAATGTCAATATTTTGCATAATTTAGATATAGCTATTGAAGTAAGTTTTAGCAGTAAAAAATGCAAAAGAAGGAAAAAGGAAAAAAAGATAAAGGACAGTAGCCTATTGAGAAGCTTATGTATGTAATGTAGTTTAGTTACTATTGGTTTTTTAATATACAGAATTTCAATTGATTGAGTCTAATCAATTATCTATTATTAGACTCCATATACTTAATAAGCAAAATTGAACTAATAAACATAACACCCAATGAGTGGATTGTCTGTAGAGAATCTGCTCTGTAACACTGGGTTTAGAATTAGAAGTCTTCAGTTAAGCAGCAACTTTATATATTTGGTTCCAGATAGTATAAATTCTTAATTCAAACTTTTTCAAGTTGCTCATTGTGTGCTTCATTTCTTCAGCTATAAAATGAATGGCTGATACGAAATGATTTTCAATTTCTCTTCATCTCCAATATTCTGTGAATATATGTGATTTTCAAATATTTCACTTTTATATACATTACAAGTAAACTATAGACTTTCCTAACTGCAGACATTCTCAAAAGTTCATACAGAGATATCTAGCTTCCTACAAAATAACTATCATAAAAAGGAAGCCAAATTAGATATTCTTTGAAATCACATAAACCAAGGGAAAAAAGATGTTAGGTCATTCTTGGGAGCTGGGGGTTGTTGCCTTCTATTCCTTTAAAAGTCTTTCAGATCTTGGCGTCTGGCTGGCACTCTCATAGTCATTGCAACACACTGAACTCCATGGAGACTGTGCCAGCCAAGTAAGAGCTACACAGTACTGGGCTACTCTGTGTGGCAATAGGGGAAAGCAATAATAAAAAAAAGTGGGCAAAAGTAATCCTAAGAAGCTAAGGGATAAATGTCTCCATAAACCTTCTTTGTTCAAAACTGTCCAGAGGAACATAAGAAGAAATGCCCAGATACTTCTGTAAACTCACAATTTTTTATGCTCAGAAAGATGATGACAAAGTCTGTTAAAGAAAAAGGAAAATTTGAGGACATGGCAAAAGCTGATATGGTTTGATATGAAAGAATGCAAACCTATATATGACCTAAAAGAGAAACAAACAAACAAACAAAAACAGAGTTTCAGTTTAACCAAAAAGACTTCCTTAAGCATTTTTCTTATCCTATTTTGAGTATTGTCCAAAAATCAAAAAAGAGCATCCTGGTCTTTATATTGGAGATGTGACAAAAGAACAAAAATGGGGAAAATGGGAAATAATACTGCTGTAGATGACAAGCAACCTTATGGGGAAAAAGACAGTTAAACTACAGGAAAAATATGAAAAAGGGTATCATTACATACTGGACAAAAGGGAAGAGTTGTTAAAGCTGAGAATAGCAAGAAAAAATAAGGAAAATGAAGATGAGAAGGGGGATGAAGTTTTTTTTTTCCCTTATCTATAGAGAATTAGCATTTTTGTATATAATTCACTCCTTTTACAGAAAAAAATGAAATGTAAGATTAGTTTTTAAACTATACAATGTCTTTTCTTACATAGTTAACACATATCAAGTGTATCTTTAGATAGCTTTTCTTTGAGTGGCATTTTCAGTAACTACTAACCTTGCTTGTTTAAGTACAGGAATCATAAACTGGAAGAACATTTAAAGCAGGTTCTTGGTGCACAGCACAAATTAGTTATATATAAGGATACAGTTCATTATCATCTCTCAGTTGTCTTTGATGCAGCATATGAAATAATTGTTATTCCATTAACTGAATAATACTTTGTAATAGCAAACAAAAAAGAAAAAAAGAAAAAGTTGCAATTTGTCGACATTCTGAAGGCTTCGAAGTAAATATAATTTTTTTAATTAAAAAAGTTTTTGAGATCTTTTAACATGCTGCAAGTGTCTGTAATACTAAGTATTGTTCCCTCTCTCCTTCTGTGTATCTATGGTTAAAATGAAACTCATCCTTTTATAATCAACTTCTTGCTCTTCTTCTGGTTCTTTATTTGTCTATAAGTATATTTTAGTGTGTGTGTGTGTGTGTGTGTGTTTGTGTATGTACGTATGCATATATGTATATACATATATAACAAGAACCCTGTATATTAACAACCACTTTTTAAATACATATTATGTGCCAGGTTTTTCTTTAAGTGCTCAAGATCAAACAGTTCCTGCTCTCAAGGAGTTTATATTCTAATGGCGAAGACAATATATACAAATGTTGATTATACAAGCCATATACAAATCAGAGATAAGATAATCATGGAAGTGAAGACACAAGAAGCTGAAGAGATAAATAAAGGCTTCCTGACAAAGATGAAGTTTGAGCTGAATCTTGAAAGAAACTAGGAATTCTGAAAGACAAAAGTGTAGATGGAAAGTATTCAAGTATGGTGGACAATTAATAAAAAATATAGAAAGAAAAGATGGAATTTCATATTTGAGCAATGGCAACTAGACTAATATGGCTGAGTCACAGAAAATGTGAAGGAGAATAATATGTAAATAGACAGGAAAGGTAGGGAAAGAATTTTTAAATGTCGAAGAGGAGTTTGATCCTAGAGGGAATCACCAGAATTTATTGAGTAGAAGGGTAAATTGATCAAATCTGTGCTTCAGAAATATCACTTTGGCATCTGTGTGGAGGATCATTTAGACTGGAGCGAAATGAGGCCATATAGACTAAATAGGAATCTCTTGAAATAGTCATGAAAAGAACTAGGATAGTAGATATATGAGTAAAGGTATGTAATAAATGTGGTGGCAAGAGAGCTGCAACATTTAACAACTGACTGAATATATGGAGAGGGAGTGATGAAAATGTTCATGTTAGCACTATTTATGATAGCAAAAAAATGCAAACCAAATGAATACACAAAAATTAATGAATGGCCAAACAAAATGTGATAGATGAATTTAACAAAATATAATTTATACAAAATGAAATTACAAATATGAAGAATTCAGAGAAATATTAATCAATAATATTATGACTATTAAAGAGGTTTGATAAATATAGTTTTAATAATTTAATAATTTTATTAATAAGATCAACAGGTTACTAATAAAAGGATCGCCAAGGGTCATCTCTCTCAAACCAAAGACCTCTAATGGTGGTGTGGTCACAGTTTATATGCCCTTCAAAGAGTAGGGCATATACTGAGGGACAGAAATCAACTTGGATTAACACAATGGGAGATATGGTCTATATTAAAATGAAGGTCTTGGGGTACATGACTTAGGTCACTCAAATCTTGATCAAAGAGATATCAATATCACTTTTCTTGATAATGAGAATCAACCTTTCCCTGGATCTGTCTGAGTAAACACAATTAGCAGGAATATATCCATTAATTCAAATTTAAAATTTCTTTTACTGTCTGATTAGATCTTAATCTTGCTAAATTTCTAAGAGAAATTCCCTACACTGATTGGTTTCTGAATGAGGAAGTAGAAAAGGGAAAAGACGTTGGTTCTAATATAATATATATGAGAGAAATAGTAATTTATCATAATATATTCATTAACTGAATAAGAGATGTTAGGCATTATGCAAGACATTAGGGCACAAGACAATGGGAAGACTTATGTGGAGCAAAAATAGTAGCATCAATATAGCAATATACCACAACAGCTATAATGAAAGAATGGTACCATTCAAAGCTTTAAGTGCTACTGGTATATGCCAATCTACAGGCTACAGAACTTTGTCTTAAACAAAAATTTAAACAAAAATTTTCCACCAGACTGTTTACATATATAGCCTGATTTTCTGCAATGGGAAGGTTTCCACATAAGCTATATAATATTAGTATGAATTATAGAAATTATCATTCTGATGGCCTATACAAAAAGTTCACAAAACTCCTAAGAAATTGGTTTATCAGATTAATATATTATAGGTGGCAGGTTGTTCTTAATTCTTTTCACCTAGAAGTATAAAAAAGACAAGTCATACAATAGACTACTATGGGGGGGGGAGACTTAATTACCTTCTGTGGCAGTCGAAGGAGGAAGACACCTCAGAAGCAGCTACTCCAATACCCATATTTCACCGACGAGAAAACTGAGATTCAGAGAGGCTGAATAATTTGTCCAAGGTCAGAGAAATACTGTGAAAGGTACAATTTGGGCTCAACTCTTCAGACTTTGGAGTCTGCATTGGCTTGCTCTATTTGCTTCTCAGTATCTGTTTGACTTTGTGATGTTACATATTTCTTGTTATCAAAGCAGGAGCCATTTATAGTCATTTTGTTCTACAAATTATTTTATTTCTAAATCTCTCTCAGTAGGTTACTGAATGGTATAAATTGAATAAAGACCACTCATAAGAATGTGGCTTCAACCTATACCCTAATTATAACTTGTTATTTGTGCTATAGCCAAGAGCCATGGGTGTTTACTCCTGTTCCCCCTGCCCTTTTTGCCACAATTAACATTAAGGTCCTAATATGGTAAAGAGTGTGCCATTGACTGGAGAGTCTCTGGTTTTAATTTGGGGAAGGGTTGCTGCCCCATGCACCTTTGGGGGCTCATTCAAGGACATTTCCTGTTCTTGAGGGGTCTCTCCTTTATAGAATCCTTGGGCAGACATCCTCTGGAGTGTTCTCCAGTTGTCCTTGAACTTGGTTTGGGAACTCCCATTCTAATCTGATAAATTCCCACAGACAGTCAGAGAAAAGGAAGTGGGCTAGCAAAGATAGGATTAATTCTGCTCAGGAAATATGCAAGAGGAGAAAAGTTTGGAATCAGTCACTTAAGTTGTGTGCACAACCCAGGTAGGGCAAGAAACTGGTGAGACACAGGGAGACTTTAAGAGTACATCCCCTTGGATAAGAACTAGGGAGCTGCCTAGGCTACTGGGATTGGGAGAGTCTAAGCAGTTAGAGTCTATAAGAGTATGCCTATTTCACTTTGATGTAGGAAGACTCTAAAGGGTTTAAGTCTGTAAGAGTGATCCAATTTCTCTCTGAGTTTGGGAGACTCTAAGTGGTTAGAGACTAAGTAATCTCATTTCCCTTTGATAAAATCAAGTGAGTGCTTCATCAAAGGGGACAAGATACTTTGAAACACAGGGAAGGAACATTCTAGCTGACCCTGAAAACCTATCTAGTGTCCCAGAAGATAGCTTTTTAGGAAGAATTGGGATGAGATATCAAAATTATCAGGGAAGGACAAAAAGAAAATGATTAAATATTATTGTTTTGTTTGGGTGTATGTAATATGTCTAAAAATAAATAAAAAGGTACTAAGGAAGTCTTCCTCCAGAGGAAGGGAGCCTGATTCCAGAATATTCGAATTATATTTTACTAAAATGGCACCAGTTGGAAAATGGAAATATTTACTGGTTATAGTGGGCCATTTGATAGGATAAATGGAAGCTTTTCCCTGAGCTCTGCTGCCTTAAAAGGGGTTAGTGGAATAACATTGGAACAAATTGTACCTAAGCATGGATTGGTAGAGACTATTGATTCTGATAATGGAACATACTTTATTCCTAAGGTTTTACAAGAAATAATGGTGAGGGATTGCAAATTGAGTGGCAACTCCATACACCTGGACATCTGTCCTCATCAGGGAAAGTGGAAAGAATGAATCAGATTCTTAAGAAACTGATTACTATGTTAGAGACTAAATTTCCTTGTACCAAATTTTTGCCTATTTCTTTATTAAAAAATTAGAACTCTCGGGGCAGCTAGGTGGCGCAGTGGAGAGAGTACCAGCCCTGAAGTCAGGAGGACCTGAGTTCAAATCTGGTCTCAGACACTTAACACTTCCTAGTTGTGTGACCCTGGGCAAGTCACTTAACCCCAATTGCCTCAAAAAAAAAAATTAGAACTCTCCCCAGAGGTGATCTGGAACTTTCCCCATATGAGATGCTATTTGGTTTACTTTATTTGGGAGGAGAAAGGGAAATACTTTCTTTTGAAACAAAGAATAAGTTTTAAATGAATTATATATTGGCATTGTCCTCATCCCTTTCAGCCCTTAGGAAGCAAGTATTGCTGGCCCAGATACCAGTTTGCACTTAGGAAACAAGATGCTAGAAGAAGCAGAGTGGAAAGGACCTTACCAGATGTGACTGATGGCTGAGACTGCTTCAGAGACTGAGAAGGGATGGACTCATTACATTAGGATTAAAGGACCTTGAGGAATCTCAAGAATGAATTGTTAAACACAATTTAGAACTTCTAAAACTGACTTTGCACCAGGGCAATTAGGTATGTTTTCACGGGAGGGAGAGTAATTGTGCTTGGATGCATTTTAAAGATATTGGTGGTGTTTATATTTCCAGAAAGGTTTATAGGGACTCTTTGATTGGAGGAAGTTGAATTAACACTTTTTAGGATGAAGAAATCATTAATATTAATTCTGATAGGGTTCTTTAAGGTGACATTAGGACAGTATATTCTATATTCCATATAAGTTTTAATTGGTTATATAATCATCTGAAAACTGCTCCCATTGTTTAGGGGGATTCTGAGAACAGTGGTCTATATCTTTGTCCTTTTGAATATGGTTAATACCTGAACATGTTTTACTATAGATTGGTTATTGAGAATCTTAAAATGATTTTGTAATATTCAATTTAAACTCATCTACTTAGATATGAAGATAAGCTGTGAACTTTCTAAGATGAATCTCTTAACTATTATCAATGTAAGATTATACTCAATACTTATTTAGAATATGTGATCCTGGAGAGCTAAATACACCTGAAGCTTTGATTAATGAGACTTGCTATTTGGGATACAAACTCTTAGAACTGTAGCTGATATTATTTGGAGTTTTGAATTCAGGTGTGATTACTGATGTCAATTAGTATCACACTATCTGAAATAAATATGACACAAGCCATTCAGAGGAATGTGATTTTGATTTGTTACAGGTGGAGGTTAGTATCTGGACAAAAGTTGGGAGGACAACTTTGGTCTCTGCTTAAGGTGGAATACTTCTGACTCAGTTTCCCTACTGTGTCCCTTTGAATAAGAACTCACCTGATTATTTTTGAGTCTGGCTATAAAGTAGAATTGTTACTGCATGATTGGTTGTCAACTGTGAAACTGAACTAAGGATGCTTTATCCTGTCATGTATATGCTCTCGGGCTAAGGCTTGAAGGACCAGTTTTGATACTATTACGATCACATTACTTATTTTTCCTCTTATAGCAAATTTACATTATCAGAGCAAGTGATCAGTAGAAGCCATGAACACAATTCAAGTAAGGGTCTATATACTCTTGCGTTTGCATTCTGTGTTTTGCCCTCCTCTACTGACACTTTGTCTGTTAAAAGTTGCCCTTTCTCATGAGATCATAAGTCCTTTTTGCTTTTTACTTTAAGAGTCTCTGATTTTAATTTGGGGAAGGGTCCACAGATTACTTTCTTAATAGTCTGACATTTTATAATTTACATTGAATACACTTTATTCCTCATTCAAAATTTCTGCTTATTCTGTTTTTCTTTCCTATTCTTCTGGGGTTAAAATATTTTATCTGATTTCTAGACCAAAACACATACATACACATATTATGTGTGTATGCATATGTACATTTATATACATACACACCATATAAAATTTCAGAAATAATTAATTTATTTTTGTTTGTATTTACTTTTTTGTATTTACGATTATTCATCCATGTTCTTTCTGGTTAGGAAAATGGGTAATCAAAAACATGGAAATATTAATTTTTAAAGACAGCAAGTTGGTTCAGTGGATAGAGTACAGGTTCTGGAGCTGGAAAGATATGAGAATAAATCCAGATTCAGGCACTAATCATTGTGTTATCCTGGTCAAATCAATAAACCTCTGTCTCAATTTTATTGGTTCTAAAATGGTAATCATAGGATGTGAGGGCGATCTGGCTGCGACATCTGTCACCCCATTGATCGCCAGGGTTGATTCGGCTGATCTGGCTGGCTAGGCAGGTGTCCCCTTCCTCCCTCACCGCTCCATGTGCGTCCCTCCCGAAGCTGCGCGCTCGGTCGAAGAGGACGACCTTCCCCAATAGAGGCGTACCGTTCTTTGGTCAAGGGTATACGAGTAGCTGCGCTCCCCTGCTAGAACAAGCTCCCAAGGTCCATAAAATGGTAATCATAGTAGACAATCACAGAGACATTGGGAAGATCAAATGAGGTCCTATTTATAAAATGCTTAATGCAGTGCCTAGGACTATGTAAGTGTTTAATAATTGCTTGTTCTCTTCCTTTTAGCCCCCAAATAAAAATTAGCCTTCAAATGAGCAATATCCAGTTTCAATGTAGATTCCTTGAGAACAGAGATTGTTTCACATATTTTTGTCCTATCCCCAGAACATAACACAGTTCTCATATATAGTATATGTTTAACAAATGTATGTTGACTCATATTTTGAATGATTAATGAAATTTTCTTTTGTCAAAATACCTATGATGGTTAAGTATTTTTGTCTAACTTCTAGGAAATATACAATATAAAAGGACATAAATTCCTTTTCATGAATTCCTCTTTCCAGTGCTACAAATATTTGTATTCCAAATTCCACTTAATTTGGAGATAAACACACAAAATTAGTCTCACATAGCTTGAGGGTGGTCAAAAACTTTGTCACAACTTTTCTAGTATTTAACCAACTTGTTCTTATTTTCATAGGACACAGATGTGAAAATATAGCAGAGTACCAAAATCTTTCATAGGAACTTTTGGGAATTATGTAATAAAACTGTACTTTTTCATGTCAAATCCTCCATTGGAAAGCTTTTTCAGAGATTTTTATTAGTATAAGAAATTAAGGTACAGAGAAATAAATTTGATTATTCATTATTTTTCAATTTTATGTCAACAAATGTAATAACTAAATTTAGTATTTATTACCTGTTGGGCCCTGAACCTTGAGCCCAACCTGAAAGCCTCACCTCATTCCTTGACCACTGTACTATGTTGTTTTGGTAAATGGCTTTCCAGGATGTGGTAGAGGCACCTGGGTATGTATTCTGCCGGCATTCATCAACACGTTCCTGTTGAAAAGCAGGTCATGCGATGTATAGGCATTGAGTATGTGCCAGTAACAGGGCAAGAACTCCCCTTCCTATGGAGAACTTGTTGCTGAGGCACATGATTCAAGGAGGTAAGAAAGGTAATGAGGAAGGGATATAAGGAGGGACAAGAGGAAGGGAAGGGAAGACCATCATGAAAGGGACCATCATGAGCTGTACCAAATAAAGCCTGCTTGAACTACCTTCTTTGGGTGTGATGACTGATTACCTTGCATCAGGAGACATCCAAAGAGTCATAGAGGCGACTGGGTAAGGAAAGACACTGCCCAGTTGGGAGTAGCCCAACAATTACCCTCATCAGGCAATGGGAAGATACTGATGGGAGCTTCAAATATAAGATGTGATACAGCTAGATTAAGTTAGATCCCTCATACCATTATTTAAAAGTATAATAGCACTACCCCAACACCAAGAAGGCAGAAATAGCTAGAATGACTTGTTGAATTATTTTAATTATGAGTTACTTGATTGTAATTGTGGGACCCCATTTTGTGTTTTCTTGGCAAAGATAATGGAGTAGATTGCCATTTCTTTTTCCTGCTCATTTATTTGTTAAGTGATTTGCTCGGGGTTCAGCTAACAAATGTCTCAAGTCACATTTGAACTCAGGAGGATAAGCCTTCCTGACTCCAAACCCCAAATCTTACTTCACCGCTAAGCTGCCCTGGCCATTGTAGGAATTCATTAAGTGAAGTCTCTGAAGAGACTTATGGACTATCCTCTATTTATTATTACTTGGATCTAATCATGACTATTATACCCATAGGTAGTTGAAGTGTGCTTAGTTTGCCTTGGTGGATTTGATAAAAGCTACAGCTATTTTTGTCCTTTTTAATGTAAAATAGAGGAATGACAATACTGTTAATACTTAAATATTTTTCAATAATGTTCAGTACTACTCATAGAACCAAGAGCTACTTACTGCTAGATAAAATAGGATACAATGGTTTCTGGAGCAATTTTATTTCTTGTTAGTAGTTGTTCAAGTGTTTTAATAAACTATTAAAGTTTTAATAAGTTTAATAAACTACTTTTTAATATAATTAACATGTAGTGGACTTCCTGCCATCTAGGGGAGGGGAGGAGACTGAGGGGAAAATTTGTAACGGAAAGCTTTGTAAGGATCAATGTTGAGGAACTACCCATACATATGTTATGCAAATAAAAAGCTTTAATAAAAAATTTAAAAAAAATTGTTGGGTTAACTGTTGCTATACAGGATGAAATTGTTTGAGGGATTTTTAAATAAGTTCCAGAGTAAGTGGAAAGACAGAGGCTGAATGGATCACCGGGCAGGGAACACTTTTGAAGTCTGGGGTAATGGTGTTGCCTCTGAGGAAGCAAAGAAGGCAGGAGAAGGAGACTGAGCAATCAGAGACACATTTCACTACTAGGATCCTTCAGCTTCTGGCCTAAACTTTAGAGATTTTTTGGGAGTTCTATACTTTTGGCATCCCCTTCTTCAGGCAAAAGAATGAATCAGGAGATCAAAAGACAAACCACTAAATTAACTCTAGAAACACAACTGCACTGGACAAAGTGACTTCTTGGCCCTTTTAAGAATTAGAACAAGCCCTGTAGAGATATTGGTCTATCCCCATAAGAATTGTTATGTATCTGCTTTGCTGAAACACTTAACACTAATTGCAGCTCAAGGAACTGATGAACTGTATGTGCAAATCTCTTAAGCTTTTTGACTTGGGGAATTATTTTGGGAATTTTCCTATTTGCTTTGGACAAAATATTCTATTGGACTCAAGATTATGTTGCAGGAATTTGAGTGAAGATGAGAAGTCCTTATATGTTAAAAAGAGGGGGGATTTGAATGAAATGGGAAACTGAGGACTTCTGAGAATAATAACCTTGGGTAGTTCAGGCTCTGATTAATTATTGAGTTCTGGGAGAAGAGCAAGATTCACTCTTCCAGCAGAAATGTTTGAGATAACCCTTTTCATCCCTTGCTCAACTGCTTCTCATAATAGGTAATACCTGAAAATAGAGCCGATCACCTTGATTAATGGTTTAGTAGTTTAGGAATATTTAACCCTCTTGCTTAATCGATCCCTTTTCTTAATAACATACTCAGCAAAGGTATTAGAAACATTTATTACTTAACTAAGACCCTGATGCCACAAAGGCCCACATGCATACCAAAGACAAATACTGAGTTGGCCAATGCTTTAAAGATTAACTGGGGGCTTGGGTGGGTTAAGGGAAGGGGTGTTTCTATAATCTCAACTATATAATTCTGTTACCTATATCTGTAAATTGCCTTCCCTGCCCCAGCTCCTCTGGAGGAAGGACCTCCCAATTCTCCCTAGATTCTAATAAAACTTCTAATCTTCTCTTTCAGAGATCTCTGAGTAGTCATTTTAAGTCAGAGGTTGTATTGTCCCACACACTGGAAGAAAGATAAATATAAAGTTTTATAGTTTGGTACAAAAAAGCAGCTTCTTTCAGATGATAAAATTAAAACTATTTGTAGTCATATGAAAAGCTGCTCCAAATCACTATTGATCAGAGAAATGCAAATTAAGACAACTCTGAGGTACCACTACACACCTGTCAGATTGGCTAAAATGACAGGAAAAGATAACGATAAATGTTGGAGGGGATGTGGGAAAACTGGGACTCTAATACATTGTTGGTGGAACTGTGAACAGATCCAACCATTCTGGAGAGCAATTTGGAACTATGCTCAAAAAGTTATCAAACTGTGCATACCCTTTGACCCAGCAGTGTTTCTATTGGGCTTATATCCTAAAGAAATCATAAAAGAAGGAAAGGGCCCCACATGTGCAAGAATATTTGTGGCAGCCCTTTCTGTAGTGGCTAGAAACTGGAAACTGAATGGATGCCCATCAATTGGAGAGTGGATGAATAAATTATGGTATATGACTATTATGGAATATTATTGTTCTGTAAGAAACGATCAGCAGGATGATTTCAGAGAGGCCTGGAGAGACTTGCATGAACTGATGCTGAGCGAAACGAGCAGAACCAGGAGATCAATATACACAGCAACAACAATATTAGATGATGATCAATTCTGATGGTCATGGCTCTCTTCAACAATGAAATGTTTAAACCAGTTCCAATTGTTCAGTGAAGAAAGCCATATACACCCAGAGAGAGGGATGTGAAATGTGGACCACAACATAACATTTTCATGTTTTCTATTGATGTTTTCTTGCATTGTGTTTCCTTTCTCTGATTTTTCTTTCTTGTAGATATGATTTTTCTTGCACAAAAATGATGTGTGGAAATATGTATACATATATTCGATTTATCAAGTATTTTAACATAATTAACATGTAGTGGATATCCTGCCATCTAGGGGAACGGTGGGGAGTAGGGGGGGAAAATTTGTAACAGAAAGCTTTGTAAGGGTTAATGTTGAAGAATTATCCATACATATGTTTTGCAAATAAAAAGTATTAATAAAAAAAAAACAGTTTCACATGCACAAAATGAGGGAGGCCTGGTTAGACAACAATTGTTCTGTTTAAAAAAAAAATCTGTTAAGTGCTAGAGGGCTTCAAATTCCATACTAACCAGCAGTTTGACTTGGCAGCCAAAAAAAATGTGATCTTAGTTTTCATTTAAAGCGACTTAGCTGACTGGAATAAAAATCATAGTCCTGAGTGTGACAATTGGAGTGAAGATCTCTCAGGACTATAGACTAAATTACATAAAGCCTGAGGGCCTAAGTTTGGGTTTCCAGGTGGAAGGGAAAGTAGAAAGTAGTCTGATTTATAAGCTGTCAACATTCCAATCCCTAAATAAGGAAAGTAAAGCATATATAACCAATTAAAATGTATGTAAGGGAAAAGAGGGGTGGGCTTGGGACTTTCTTTGTTCTGGACTGCATAAAGTTCCCAGGGATGTACCAGTTGGTTCTCCCAACTTTGGACTGCTTATTTGATCCATTGTGGGACCACCTGGTACTCATGAGTTCCTGAATAAAGCCTTTGTTCTATACCTTGAGATGCTTCTGAAGTATTGATTGTTAAGATGAGGGCCTGAATATCCCACACAGTCCCATGGGATTCTGTCCTTATCAGATACCATCTAGAGTACTATGTTCAATTCCAGACACCACAGTTTAAGGAAACCATTGATAATATTGACAGGGTCCAGAAGAAGGCAACTATAATTATCTGTTCTAGAAGTGATTGAAGAAACTACAGAAATTTAACCCAGAGAAAAGAAGGTATGGGGAAGGAGAGCTGGATCTGAGTGGATACAGCAGCTCTCAAATATTTAAAAGGCAATAATATGGAGGGGAGATTGTATTTGTTTTATTTGATCCCTGAAGGATAAACCAGGATAAGAGCAATGGGTGAAAATGGCAAAGAAAGAAATTTAATCTGAAAGTCGAACAAAAATCTTCCTAACAAGAGCTTATTCCCAAGTTGAATGGAATGCCTTAAATGGAAGTGGCTTCCTCATCTTTGGAGGTCTTCAAGCTGCTGAATGGATGACTACAAGCCAGGTATGTTGTGGTGGGAATTCATTTTGGACCAGATTGCTGCTGAAATCCTTCCAACTTTCAAATTCTGTGACTCTGTAATCTGGGTACATGCTGGGACACACAGACACCAACACAGAGTAAACTGTGCCTTGATCTACTACCCTCCTTAGGAATTCAGAGTGTAACATCTCCTTATGAGGCTCTTTTGTTATTTCAGTATCCAGCATCCCAGTATTCAGAAATTAATTTTATCTATGAAAGAGATTTTACAGCCTATTCACCCCCAAAGAAAAACATTATAATAAGGAGAGAAAGAAAGAGAGACAGAGACAGAGACAAGGGGTGGAAGGGAATAGGGAGGAGACGAGGGAGGGAAAGAGGGAAGGAAAGAAGGAGGGAGGGAGGAAGGGAGAGAGAGAGAAGGAGAGACAGTGTGCATTCAAGAAGAAGCTGCATGATCCATCGGGGATGTTGCCAAAGGGTAAGAGTTGGTTGGCTCATATGGCCACCATTCTTTTTTCTTGCTAAACTGATTTAGGAACATAGTAGTTAACTTGTATATATGCATGCTTTAGGAACTGTTAAAAACAATTCCTTATCTGAGGTAGAGCTGATAACTAGTAGGTAGCCTTGAGTGATTTGAATAATTCTATCTACATGCTTTAGGTCAATAAATAGGAAAACAATAGAATTGGCTGATGGAACCCCAAAAATGAGAAGTGTTGCCTCAAGCAGAGGATATTCCTGTTCTCATAGTATCAGAAAACAATGAATGAGAATTAGTGAAGAAATTTGTGCCAGAGATTTTCTCCTAGATTGGTGGGATGAGAGATAAGAACTTGAAAGGCTAAGTTTAAAGGATGTCACTTTGGGCTGGATGGAGGATGTGTACTGTTGCTTAAACCAGTTCTCTCTCCTGGGAAGAGCTGTAAATCCTTCTGGGACAGGAAGGGAGTCACTTAACCTCACCAAGGCTAGATCCAGGTTAACCACAGAGAGTAATTGTTGTCCTTTACGGGCTTTCAAAAGATATTTATGAGAAGATACTTCAAGAAGATGCCTGTGAAAGGAGTCGCTAGCTGAGCTGCAGAGAACCACAGTTGGATCATTAGTCATGGAAACAGTGACTTACCACAAAGGCAGGACACTAGGACTGTGAGTGAAGCTACAAATCTTGACTTGGGACTCCGGAATGGGAGGTTGTCTCCATATACCTAAAGAGCCTACAATTTTCTTTCCATGCATTATGGCTAATGTATTTGCAGCTGTTGGTGCCAGGGTATTGAACGTCTAGTCAGGATATTTTTTTAGGGGAGGTGAAACTATCAGAAATAAGTGTGGTACTGGCAAGTCTCTAACATAAAGGATACATTAATTTAAAAAAATGTGTGTATACACATGCAAATATACATGTATAAGGTCATGGGTTTCTGCTGTTTGAAGTTAAATAGATTTACACAGAATCTGAGCTGCTAAGTATATGATATGTAATGGCAAGGATAGATGAATGAATGAGAAAATAATTTACTCTATCCTAGTCAAACTACATTTTGTGTTCTGATCTGGGCAATAAAGTTTAGTAGGGATCAATGGATAAGTAAGGATGCATTCAAAAGAGGGCAAAAAAGATGCTGCTGAAATTAGGTCATACAAGGGCCGGTTTTTTGATATAGATATGTTTAATTTGGAGAAGGATTGGGGAGGCTATCTTCAAATATTTGAAGGAATATCATTAAAAAAAAAAGAATTAGGCCTATATTTCTTGACTACAAAGGGTAGAATTAAGGCCAACTGGTGGAAGTTACATGGAGGGCAATTTAAGTTTAATAAAGGGAAAACTTCCTAATAACTAAAACTACACAGAAATGGAACAGGCTGACCCATGAGATTGTGCTCTCATTCATCACTGGAAATGTAATGCCTGAGAAACTGAGGCAAGACAGAGATTAGGTTTTTAATATTTTAATCGTGCAAAATTTGACCTAGCGATCAAACAGGACTCATGTTCGACCTCTAGTCGGCTGAATGGGACTCTTGTCTCAAAGCATCCAGCAACCAGCAAGTAATTCCAGAGACTTTTATAGGGCTCCAGCTATTAGGGAAACAAGTCGGGGGACGTGGGGGGGGGGGGGGGTGGGGGGGGGGGGGGGGGGGTGGGGGTGGGAAGGGTTGGGGGGAAGGGTATGTGTGTGGGGAAATATAACACTAGGTGAGTAGAAGTTCTGGGAAGGGCCATTACTTTTAAATTCTGACAGGTTGGGGGTCAAGAAGGTGGTCAAGCAGGAGACAGAAGTCTGAGACAGGAGATACCCAAGTATATTTAGTTTTTGCTGTATTATAGTAAGTAAGTAAGTAAAGAATGCTTAGAATTTTGACTTTTTTGCATTTGGCTTCTTTTTTATGTTTAGTCAGTTTTCATAAAGATATCTTGCACATCTTAAAAATATGTAAACTTTTATGTTCCCATTCAGGATTTGCTATAGATGTCATTTTTAATTTTTCTTAAGTTCTACTAAGGTCCTTAAATTATTTGTTTATCTCTTCATTAGATTTTTCTAAATCTGAGAAGGCTGCATTAGATCCTCATTTATTGGCTATTTTCTTGACTGAAAATTCTACGTGAAAAATTCAACTTAATTTTGTTTATTTAGATGCTATATCAGTTCACTGTACATTATGCATATGTGTGTAAATACATATATAACTGATACTTATTCATCATCTATGGTGCCATTAAGTACAATGTCATTTTCCTATCTCTTTAACTTGTAGCAGTGTATGAAATCATGGTTGGTATAACTGTTTTTTTGTTTGTTTTTTAGTTTTATATAACTAAAAGCATAATACAGCTAGGTGGTGCAATGGATAAATCGCTGACCTGAAATCAGGATAGACATAAGTTAAAATCCAGCCTGAGACAGCTAATTATAATCTTTATGCCTCCGTTTTCTCATCTATAAAATGAATAAATAATAATAGCCCTTACCTCCCAGAGTTGTTGTGATAAAGTAAAATATTTGTAAATAATTTGCAAATCTTAAAGCATTATATAAATGCTAAATATTACTATAAACTATTATTTTTGTCATAGCTTGACCTGTAGCCAATTTCTTGACCAATCCAAATTTTGGTGCTTCTTGTGTGTGTAGTATAGGACTAGATACTCAGTCTCTGTAAGCTTTAGTTTCCTTATCTGGAAAATAAGAGAGTTGGACGAGAAGACTTTTGAGGTCCTTTTCAGCTCTAATCTATGATTCTATCTCTCCAAATGTCCTTTTCTTCATTAGTAAAGTGGGACTAGTTCAAGTATAGTAGGTATCCAACACTGTGATGCCAAATGTAATATTCTAATAATAGCTAATATTTATGTAGTGCTTTAAGGTTTGTAAAGTTGGTTTACAAATATTGTTTCATTTTACATCACAATAACTCCAGCAGGTACATATTATCTTCATTTTACAGATGAGGAATCTGAGGCAGAAGTTAAAAAAATTGGTCAGGATCACTAGTAAACTGGCATTTGAAGATGGATTTGAACTCAGGCCTTCCTAACTTTAGGTCTAGCTTTCTTTCTACTGTGCAATCTAGCAGCCTCAGACTCTCTATAAGTGCTTAAAAATATTTGTTAAGTTTAGTTGAATACTTCTCCTTCTCCCAACCTCACTACCTCGCCCCAATTTCAACAATATGTGCAAAATGTGCCATATATAGACTGGAAGGTAAAGTGTATTTGTCCTATATATTTTTCTGCTAGTAACAAGTACTTTCAGGTCAGGCAAATGCCAGAACAAAAACTGTAGGCAAAGATGTATTTTGTAATGTGATATAATGGAAAAGTATTAATCTTAGGCTGATGTGACTTGGAATGTGAAGAATTGTGGCTATTAAACCTGACTTCCTTTTGGATTGCTACTGTTTTTAAAGATCATGTTGCAAAAAGGACCTAGGATAACCAGAGTTCACTGTAATTTCTATTGATGAAATAAAGAATGAACCTTCACACTGAATCACAGCTGATAAGTACTAAAGGAAGGTGTGGAGTCCAAATCTACTTACTGATTCAAAGTACAATGCATTTTAATGATCACATCACACAGTTTCCTCCATAAGAATTTCTATAGGTGAATTAAAAAAAATGGTTGTTAAATGGAAACTTAAGGAGTTTAATCCAAGTAATACCACTGTAAAGTCTTCATCCCCCCCCCCTTTTTTTTTGCTGAGGCAATTGGGATTAAGTGACTTGCCCAGGGTCACACAGCTAGGAAGTGTTAAGTGTCTGAATTGAACTCAGTTCCTCCTGACTTCAGGGCTGGTGTTCTATCCATTGCACCATCTAGCTGCCTCTTGAACTATGTCACTTCACCATCTAGCTGCCCCTTGAACTATGTTAATCTTATCATTTAAGGCCTTTTCTATGGCCTACACATTTTAAAAGGCACATCTGATATTGACTCATAAAACTGTGTAGAGTTTATAATGTGACAGACCATGCTTCACCTTATTTTAGGAGTTGTCTTCTTTTCTCTCCAAAAACAAACAAATAAAGCTGTGCATTGATTAGTTATAGCAAGGAATTAATTCTGGGTTTTAACTAACTGGAAAAAATCATTAATAAAATATTTTTGTATTTCAAAAGATCCCTGATTAAATTAGGGTTGATATTCCTATTACTGGCATATATTGCCATTCTTTTGCATCTTAGATGTTTTCATGAGTTGTTATGGTCCAAAAGCACACATGACTTGGTGGTTAACTTTCTGGTGGTACAATCAATAAACAAACATTTATTTTTGAGTTCCTTGAGGGCAGGTTTTTTTTTTTATCCTCAACACTTAGCTCAATATCTGACACAAAGTAGCATTTAATAAATGTTTATTGACTGACATACACAATTATATAATATTTATCAAAATTTATTAACTGATGGACAAAAGTGTGCCAAGAGCTAAAGATACAAAGAAAAATGTGAAAGTCTATTTGGGAGACTTAGACTCAAAGATTCTAGGCAGAGAAAACAATGCAGATATATACAAAATACAAGATCATTTGGGTGGGAGAAAGTACTAAAAACTTTGGGCATTAGAACTGACTTTGTGATGCTTGAGTAGAAACTAGGATTTTAATTATTTGGGGTAAAAAAGAAGTACATTCGAAGCATGCGGCCCAACTAGTTCTAAGACACATTGATGCTAGTTGGCTGGATCAGAGAGTATATGGATGGGAATGAGATATAACTCGACTGGAATGGCAAACTGAAACTAGTGGGCAACCTCTCAATTTTCAGTATTTTGCCACCACAAAAAAGCTACTAGATATTTTTGTACATGTAGGTCCCTTCCCTTTTTTAATGATTTCTTTAGGATACTGATCTGGTAGTGAATTCCTCTATACTTTGACAGATGGATTTTTGATCCTACTGATGGGGCTATAGAGTCTAATAATATTAGAATCCGATTCATTGATTCTTATGCTACATGATTTTGATTCTTGGAATTTCTTCTTGCCAGAGGACTTTAATCCAGTTTCCTCCCATCTTAATCCTGAAGTCATGTACCTCGATTGCCCTTTTTCTTACTTTCCCATCCATACAAATGATGAAGAAACACCACCATTAAAGTTATGGAATTGTGCATTTATAAGACATAAAAGAACTCACTTAGACTCATGAAATTTTTCTCTAATTCAATCCATTTACTGTCTGTATTCATTCTGGAATTTGATTATATTCTTTTATTCTCTGATATACATATACAACACATGCATATTTTCATGTACATGCTCACACACATCTATATATATACATACTATTTAAGCTATTAAAGCTTAAAACTGCTCTGGAACTTTTGGGACATCTTATATGTATAAGTGTCTTGTTTGCTTCAACAAAAGTATAAGTTTCTTGAGGGCAGGTCTCATATCATAGAGTCATCTCTTCCACATTGCCTAACAGTGTTAGGCACATTCGAGGTGCTCAGAAAATATTTACAAAATTTAATACCCTCTGACTGAGCTGAAGTATTACTAAACTGAGATAGAACTATAATTAGTTTCAGATCTGGAAGAGACTTTGCAAACCATTTAGTCCAAATTCCTTGTTTTACAGAGAAAAGAATATAAGAAAACCTAGGTTGAAGGGGTACATACCCAGAACAGAATCACTCACCCACCAAACCCTTGGAGAGACTGGAGATGAATTGGAGACACTGTAAATGGAACTTCAGGGGTGATTCCACCAATTAGTAAACAAAACATGAGGGATCTGACCTCAATAGAACTGAAGTATAAAAGTGCTCCTGCAAAGATAATGGAAGAGAAGGGACACAGGGAAGCATGGACATCTATTGGAAACCATACCACGCTCTGAAGTTAATGGGATACAATCTGGATGACCGACAAACAAAATAGCAGCATTGAAAGCTGCTGCCAAAGGGATTGAATTAGCAAAGGACTGAAATAATGACAGATATTCTCATTCTAGGTAGGAATAAATGAATGAATTGCAGATTGGAAAGAAAATGGCTATAAAGTAGGGATATTGTCCATATAGAGTAACTTCATTGGGTAAGATGATTCTGGGCATTGATATCAAGTGGAAGATTTTTCTGTTTATTAAGAATGTGAAGGCAATACAGGAGGAGTTCAGAGATGAGCCAGACAAGAAACTAAAAAATGAGAAGACTCAATGGTTGCAGATGTTGAATTTGGCTTTAGGCAGTATGTGGTAAAACTCTGCCTTGAAACCTCTACACTATTCTTACCCTTTCCCTTCCTCTCTTTTTTTCCCCACTTTGATTTAGAACTATATTCCATGACTATCTTTGGCCTTTCCCCATAGCTCCTTCTCATTTTGTTGTTGAACTTTCTGTTATTCTATATGTTGATGTTTTAAATTTCTCTTAAAAGAATATAAGTAAATTCTTTTATAACATGTCTAATAGGAAAATGTTTTTCAGGACTATATGTGTTAATCTAATTAAATTGTGGACATGGCTGTCTTCAGAATGAGATGATTCAGATCAGTTCCAATGATAATGTGATGAAGTGAGCCATCTACATCCAGAGAGAGGACTGTAGGAACCAAGTGTGATTTACAGCATGGCATTTTCACTCTTTTTGTTGTTGTTTGCTTGTATTTTATTTTCTTT
>JAJPUD010001080.1:471066-499184 GCA_023553655.1 Myrmecobius fasciatus | reverse complement strand
TTTTTTTTTTTTTTGATTATGTATGGACTGAAAGTGTTTTGTTTTTCTTTTTTCCCCCCTCTCTCCAATGGAAGACAGGGTAGCCAAAAAACAAAACAAAACAAAAAACTTAAGATGAAGAATTTTTTACATGCAAAGAAACTAGAAAGATTATAAAGAATTACTGAAAAGCAGCTCAGCTTTGAAAGTTACATGTTGAATATACCACATACTTTAAATGAAAAATAAACTCTATACAACAGAGATTGAATTGTAGAGAAGCCAGGACCCACATTGGTAGGGAAAATTTCTTTGGGGAAAACTATAGCAATAAAATACAGGTCCAGTCTCAATAGTGTCTTATTTTATAAACAAGTTAATTGTGGTTCAAAAGAGTTGAAAGTTACCTGTGGTTATCTTCTAATAACTGCCAACTAGGAAGAAAAGGATTTATCTGGGTATTCATAAACATGAAATTTATTTGCAAAATGGTAGGGCCCACAGGTACTTA
The DNA here is from genome assembly GCA_023553655.1 of Myrmecobius fasciatus. Taxonomy (NCBI): domain Eukaryota; kingdom Metazoa; phylum Chordata; class Mammalia; order Dasyuromorphia; family Myrmecobiidae; genus Myrmecobius; species Myrmecobius fasciatus. Next base: position 498,694 of record JAJPUD010001080.1, on the reverse strand, counting down.
GGTAAAGTTTTAATATGCTAATTAAAAACCTTTACTTATTTGTAATAAACAATATTTCTTCTCATACCACACTTTTTTAGGTTTCCTTCACTTTTCCAAGTCCTAAAAATAAGTAAAATCTCATTTCTTTGAAGATAAACCTTTCTATACTTTATTAATTCAGACTAGTCTTCCCATAATCAATCCCACTTGGTGAAGTTTTTCCACATGCTAAAGGCTGAATTCATCTTTTTGTGACCAATCTTAAGAAAATCAAGTTTCAGCTGCACTGCAAAATCTTTTCATTTATTGACTTAAGAAAAATGGAAACTTTTATGATTCTATTAAAAGTGACCCTTGTACAACTTAATAAAATGGTGCAGTGAATGAGGTTTTTGAAACTTGGATATATGAGTCCAATAACATCATGTTCAGAAGATTCCTTTTCTGAATCATAAAAGCCAATCTGGAGTCTTCTTTATGATTTAGGTGTAGTTTTTCTTCAATGTGGGAAATCTCTCAGCCTACATAGATTCTGATACTCTTCAATAGTTGTGTCATTTTCAACAAGAACTGTTGTGGCCAGTTTTCTACTGACTCACAAAACCAGATTACTATTCTCTTTGTTGTACTATATTTTTATTTTTTAAACATTTCCCTTTAACATTTTCACCTGGTTCCTCAGGCCACTCCATTAACACCATTCTATAATAAAATCTTTATAAGGTTCATGATTTTCAAAAGTGAAATTAGTTAAGATACTATTTAAAATCAGATGCAAAAGTATGCATGTTGCATAGGCCACATGTGCTAACACACTCTGGGAAATGTTCACATTAGCCCTGCCTCTTTATTTTAAATTTAATAACTATTCATTAAATGTTTACTACCTGTACAGCTTGGAGAATAAAAATAAAAAGGAAACTGTTTCTATCTAAATTTTTATTGGAAAACAGAACTTATACACATATGAGCAAACATAAGGTCATTTGAGGAGATGGGAAGGTACTGATAAATAGATGAATTAGAAAATGTTTCATGGAAGAAGTGGTGAATACGGGGGAAAAAAGACAAGGATTTTTGAGTGTGTGAAATGAGATATCGTGTGAAAGTACAAAACTGAGAAAAGGGACTGCGGAGTCTGAGAAGCAGCTGGATAGTAGAATTTCAACTAGTACAAAGTTGTATTAAAGAAGATAGGAAAAAGAGAGACTGCAGGGTAACAAATGCCTGGCTAAAGAGTTTGTAGTTGTTTTTGTTTTTTGTTTTACAACAAGCAACTAAGAAACACTAAGGAGTTTTAGAAATATTAATAATGGCATGTGTGAATACATGAATGAAAAAGCATTAAGTGTTTTCTATGTGCCTGGAATTGTCAGGCAGTAAACACCATATTGACTGTTCCTCAGCCCCTTCTGAAGCCACACTGGCTCTCAAAAAAATGGCCTTTTTCTAAGTATAGAGTCAGCCTTTAAGTAGAACTCAGGCAAGAATCTTGCCAGCAAAGACTAAAAATGACAAACTCCTCCTGTGATTGTCACAGGACAATCTAGTCCCTTTACCTTTATACAGATGGACAATGGAGGCATCCTTGAATTCCTGGGAAATTCAAGTGGAGAAGCTAGTGGCTCAATAGATAGAGGGCTGACTCTAGAGTCAAGAAGACTCATCTTCCTGAGTTCAAATTTGGCCTCACACGTTTACTAGCTGTGTGACCCTAGGTAAGACACTTAACCCTGTTTGCCTCAGTTTCTAAATGAGTTGGAGAAGGAAATAGCAAAAATTGCTGGAGTGGTTTGCCAAGAAAACCCCAAATGGAGCCATGAAGAGTCAGACACAATTGAATTAAATGAACCAAAGCCTCTTACATGAAAGATAATGGTATAAATACTAATACCACTATTATTTTCTCATAAAATATGTTGACTGATTTATTAACCAAACAGTCTTTATGCAGAAGACAAAATGAGGCAGTTGGCAGGGAAAGTGGCGGGGAGGAAAGTAGAAAAGCAGGGAGAAAGAAGGAAGAATATATCCTATATTTGGAACAATAAAGATGTCATGTTTACCAAATTTTGGAAAGACACAGAAACTAGGAAAGATAATTAACAAATCAGATTTCAAAGAGACCAAGAGGGGCTTTATTGCACAGGAGTAAATGGGACAAATAAAGTAAAAATGACATCTAATGTAAATGACAATTTTAGGAATAACTATTTGGCAACAATGGAGAACAGAATGAAGAAGGGAGAGAATGGTTGCATGGAGATCAATTTGAAGGCTATTTTAACAGTCTAAAAAAAAAAGATAAGAATCTTAGTTTAGAATGATTGTGGTTTGAGTGGAAAGAAGGGAGCAGATACAAGGGATATTTAGGAAGTACAATTGAGACTTAGAAACTCATTGGTTTAAGTGGAGAGGGGTGGGGAAAGGTGAATGAGGATGAGGACTAAGGTTGAAAACCTGAGTACCTGAAAGGAAGGTAATACCCTTGACAAAAATAGGCAAGTTTATATATAAATATAAAATTATAATTTTACATGGATTATAATTTATATATAAATAAAAATTGTATAATAAAAATAAATATAATGTATTTATGTATTATATATTTTATATGTATATGTATAAATAAGCAGATAGTTTTATAAAGACAATAAGTTTTGTTTGCATATGTTGATTATATAGAACAATCTGATGGAAATATACAACAGACAGAGAAATTTCAGGGAGAGTAAGGACTAGACATGAGAATTTTGGGTCCAGCTGCACAGAGAAGATAATTGAATCCACAAGAATTGATTAAATCACTGAAAGAATTTAAAGAGGATGAGAAAAAAATCTTTAGGGTTCACCTATGAAGATGATGATGATACAAAAGAGGTAGTAATGGCACAAAGAACAAATGTTGAAATAAAAAGCCCACAAGAGTAAGAAGCTAAGCAAAGAGCCTTAAATGTCTATGGAGCTAAATTGAGACAATAGTCAGTGTGATTTAAGCAAATTCAATCTTGTATGTATCACTGAAACCTGATGGGATGAAATCCATGACTAGAACATGGCTCTACATGTTCTATATACCAAAAAAACGGGAAAAAAAAAAAAAAAAAAAAAAACCTGTTGTTCAGTTGTGTCTAATTCTTTGTGACTCCATGTGGGGTATTCTTGGCACTGGAGTGGCTTGCCATCTCCTTCTCCGGCTTATTGTACAGATGGGTCACACAACTACTAAGTGTTTGAGGGCAGATTTGAACTCAGAAAGATCAATCTTGCAGATTCCAGACCCAGCACTCTGGTGCCCCCCTAGCGGTCCTGATCATAGCAATGGGGAATTTCAATTACTTAGACATCAGCTATGACTTCACACCTTTCCCTAATGAGTTTCAGCCATTAAATCGCAGAGAAAACAAAAATGAGAAATCATGCTGTGGATCTGATCTGATTTTCTCTATCAGGGAGGAGCTAACTGCTGCAGTAGAAATGATGGACTCCCCTACAAGGGGCAATGATAGGCACCCTAGAGTTTGGCAAAGCCAATAAAAGAATACTAGATTTAAAGTTGGAAGAGACTTTGCAAAAGACCATCCGGTTCAACTTCTTATTTACAATTCAAACTAACAACCACCAAAGCTATACAGATGACTTCAGCCAGGCATCCAGTCCTACGTAGCAGCATCAGGATTGGAATCTAGATCCCCTTACTCTAAGTCCATTCCCTTAGGATGTACCTAAAGTAACAGAACTAGTAACATAATCAGGATTTGAACCTATGTTTTTACTTCAGCAAAGACCAAAATGGATGCATAGAGAAGAGAACTCACCGATTAAGATTTTTAAAAGCTCTAAAGACAACAGAAGCACAAGCAAATAACAAAAGATAAAATGCAAAAATGCAGCGTGGTTCTCTAAGAATAATGTCCCAAGTGCTAAACTCATAATGGGTGACACAGATGAAAAAAGTCCAAGTCAACAAAAAGGACTGTTGGTTCTGAGCTTTTGATAACTCTGGGGAAAAGAGTCATTTCATAGAAGCGCTCAGACCATGGGTCAGGGTGGATGAGAGAACAATAATGAGCAACAACCAACAAAGAAAAAAATAGAACCACTCCATTCTCATTTTGCTTCTACTTTATCTGTGCAAGAATGAATTTTAGTCTAAAAGAATAACAATAAATAAATAAATAAACAAACAAACAAACAAACACTAATAAGGAGGTGATCCTCACATGCAAATAAGAATAATTTAAAAGAATGTCTCCACCTTTCTTTCATAAAGCCTAGACACGTGGTCCAGATGAACACCCACTGAAAGAATAACCATCCTCAGCAACATCAAAGGATGGCAGGGCTTCAGAAGGGCAAATGCCCCTCTTTTCAAAGAAGGGAAGAGAAGAACATCAGAAAATTGGGGGATAGTTACCTTGATTTAGATTTCTACCCCCCAAAAAAGTTATTTTGATTGGCATGTCATTTGAAGTCTATATAAAAATCTCACAGTAGTGAATAGGTTTTTGATCTCTTGGAGAAAAGACACTACCCAATAAAGATCATCAACATTCATTTCCAAAGCACTCTCAGTAAAGCAACAAGTCTTGAACATACCTAGGAGCCACTACAATCATTTCAATATGCAACTCTCTCCTTGAAATATAATAGAAAAAGTAATTCCTATGCAAAGATAAAAAGGGGTAGGGACAAAATAAAAACATAAATAGAAAATTAATTTTAAAAGACCAAAGGATATAATATTCCTAAGTTCTAAATTACCTAGGATCTTTAAGGTAGGATCTATCTGTAGGCACTCTATACATCTCCCTGAACTGAGGGAAGACAAATATTGCTACCAAGTAAAAGCAGGTTTCTAATGATAATCAGCTAGAAGGCAATGAGACAACTGACAAAATATCCATTAAGGTTCTACATACAGCAAAAAATATAAGAGAACTCTCTCAAAATTGTGCTAACTACATTTGCTTGTAAAATCAACAAGGGACTCCATCCAGTCCAACTCATTCATTATATACAGTTCCAGCAATTAAGATCCAGAACATTTAAATGACTTGCTACAGGCCACAAAATTAGTAATAGTTGGAATATAAACTGACCCAAAATTTAATGCCTCCATGAAAATGAGCAAAACATAAAAGTGATTATAGATTCCACTTAAGCTTCTCTTAACACAAAAGGAACTATCAATTCCTAAAAATTTTTATAGAATACCAAGACATCCTAGATACTTTCCAATCAATTTTCACATTCTGTTGAGAATAACAGGAGGAGACCAAAAGGAAATTAGAGAGGTCATAGTAGATGGTCATGTTTAATGTGATTCCATTGTAAATCCTTAAAATGGAGAAAAAAAAATTAATGTAAGAATAGCTCAAAGATATGTATAAAATGGAATACTACTTGATTAACTTAAAAGTAGTAATGGCTTATAAATTTTGGAAAATATTAACTTGGTTAAAAAATAACTTTCCCTGGGAGATATGTAATAAATAAAAGTCTTCACAATATTTTAGAAAAGAAGTTCATTTCAATTGAACTTTAAAAATTCAAATGATCTAAGTACTTAACCCTCTCCATATAATAACAATACTGTACATTATTCTTATGACTTCCAAAGGAGAGAACGTGATCTCTTTCTGAAGGGGGAAAAAAAAAGCCAGAATAGCAGTTTCATTAATGTTAAATCCTTAGACAATTTAAAATAGGAAAATAACATGAGTCCTAAATATAGTTTTATTTTCAGTTTCCTGGTAAGCAAGTAATACAAATATTACATTTGATCCCATTACTTACTCTGAGAACCAAAACTACTACAAAGGAAAATCAAATGACTAAAATAATCAATATGCATTTTGGACAGACTTTTTGGAAAATAAGAAAAATTATTCCTAAAAATGTGCTCGTGACAATCATTTTAAGACAGAGGAAAACTACTTTAGTGAACACTTAGTTCACTTATTATATAAGGCAATTTTGAATACAGAGAGGTTGAGTAGGCGGGGAAAATATTCACATAAAAATATACACTAACTTCCTTTGTAGTTTATGGGATGTTCAAAGAGGACTACAACTCTAATGTGAAGGCTTACTGAACCTTTTTTAGGGCTGCTCATGCACCTCTGGGTGACACTTGAACTTTCTTACCTGTGGCTCCAAGAAGCTATAGTGTAGCAGCCACATGCCAGTAAAACTGTCTCAGCAGATGGGCTAAATCAGATTAAGGGCAAATGACAGTCCTCAAGCCCATCAGTGAGTCAAGGTAATGCCTAGCCCAAGCATGTAAAGATTTTCCCTGGATGAATGGGCAGATGAGAATAATTTGTTCCACAGCCATGAAAGTGGCTGAAACAGGCAATGTGGAGTACTTAGAGCTAGACCAGATATCAAAGATGTTGAGATCATCCAGTGCATCCTGGACATTTGCCAGTCAACCTGACTTTTGTCCTACTACTAGACTTCCATGATTCTGGAAGAGGAGTGAAGCTAATGACTCTGTGCAATTCTGCCTCACTTAAATACAATTCACATTTAAGTCAAGACATCAGCTATATCATTACTGGTCTTCTTCAAAAATGAAGAATAAACAACTTCCTTTAGTGAAATAGCATTCCAGAGATCTTTTTATAGAACTTCTAAAGAATCTTTAATTGTCATTTGATGCCAAATTTCATATTCCAAAGGAGACAGTGTTTCATGTCTCCAAATAATAACCCATCTGTATCAGAAGTTAAATTCCACTGGCATTTACACTCTTTTAGTTGTTCCATTCACCTCAATGATTCCCTATTTCATTCTCCTAAACTTTTTTACTCTTCTAACCTCCCTTTCACAGTCAATTCAAGAAAAGAATATTTGGGCAACATTATTATGCCCTTGAATAAACAAAATGAGATAGCGCTAAGATCTTAGTCAAGTAGGGCATGTTTAATTGAGAAAAGTGTTAAAAAGTGAAAGATCTAGCAGGATGATTTCAGAGATGCCTGGAGAGACTTGCATGAACTGATGCTAAGTGAAATGAGCAGAACAAGATTATACATGGCAACAAGATTACAAAATAATCTATTCTGATGGACATGGCTCTCTTCAACAATGAGATATTTCAAATCAGTTCCAATCGTACAGTGATGAAGAGAGTCATATATACCCAGAGAGAGGCCTGTGGGACCTCAACATAGGACTTGTTACGATTTCTGTTAATGTTCCGCTTGCATTTTGTTTTCTTTCTGAGGTTTTTTTTTTTCCTTGTGGATCAGATTTTTCTTGTACAGCAAGATAACTGTATAAATATGTATACATATATTGGATGTCTTATATTTTAACATAGTTAAGATGTATTGGACTACCTGCCATCTAGAGGAGGTGGTGGGGGGAAGAAGAGAAAAATTTGGAACCGAAGGCTTTGCAAGGGTCAATGTTGAAAAATTACTCATGCATGTTTTGCAAATAAAAAGTTTTAATAAAAAAAAAGTGACAGGTCTGACTTGATATTCTCTAACATATTTTCTAGCTCTAAATTTCTACAATGCCATGGCAGGTTTAAGTGGTAAATAGTATTGGTATTAAGATAATTCCAAGAAAAAGGTGGTAATTAGTCAGATGACCACAAGTAAACAATCTTCAAATTTGAGGAAAGAGTCATTATTATGACTGCATGTTAGCTTTCTCCTATCTCAGATAAGTTATTTTTTGGCGAAGTGAAATATTTTAGTCTTAATGCCTCTCAAATTTAAAGAATGGTTTATTTCCAAGTATTAAATTATTTGAAAAATAAAGACTTCAGACATTATATAATATTTAAAATAATTAAGGCAACATTAGTATACTTTAGAGAAGCTTGTTATCAAAAACTTGACATGCAAAGAGAAATGATTTACTTAATATAAGTGTTGCTAGACTGTGAAACTATGTAGCCTCCCCCATTCTCTGAAACTAACATAAGAACATGAAGAATCAACAAAAAGTCAAACTATAGAGTATTCCCTAATGGTAATTAGGAGATGATGGAAAAAAGGAAAGATTTTACTGTTCATCCCTATACCAATCTTTAAATGCACCTATATGAAAATTGCTCACAGTTAATTCAGTTCAGCAGTAATAGCCATAATGCCACAGCTCAACAATCTCTGCTTGACTGTGCAGTGACTTCTCTTGAAGACAGATGCCACTCTCAGGAACAAAAGCAGAAAAACAATCCAATGTCTGAAAGATTAGAACTGAGAGTCTCTTTCCCCTCTGAGACTCTTAGGCTGCATCTTTAGAACATCCTGCACAACAGACAACAGAAATGGTAATTTCCCAAACCCTGTACAAAGCATGAGGCTCAAGCTGCTTTATTCTGTTGCAAAGACTTGAAACCAAAGCATTCCTGGGGCTGTGGCACCCCTACCCCTCCCCATCAACCTCCCTTTTCCTCCCATCCTCAAAACCAAGTAATATGATTTCTGAAAAGCAAAATGCCAAGACCCTCTCGGGGTCAAAATGAAAGCATTTTCTCAAGTAGTTTAGATATTTAATTTTTACCATAGATGTGGTGGCAATTTTTTAATACCAAAGCTATAAAATTAGAAAGGAAAAAAAGAAAAAAATTTTTTCAAGGGTAACTATCTTGTTGAAAAGAAAAGGTCCTGCAAAATTCTTTCTACAACCTATTAAAATTTTATTACTTATATCCAAGACAAAGCTTTTTCTTTGTAGTACTCATTTCCCCCCCTCAAATCCCACCAATTAACAAACATTTAACAATCACCTACTGTGTGTCACACAACAGGCAAAGTACTAAGGATACTAAAACTAAAATGAATCCATTCTTATCATTTCTTCAAATCAGACTCTCAAAGAACCAAGGCCAGAGACCCAACAAACTAATGGGAATTTGAAGGCGCCTAAATGAAGGCCACAAGAATTCTTTGCCAGAGCATAAGTAGCTAGCCCACAAGCAACAGTTTAGAAAACACCAGTGAAAAACTGTTTACAAATTCAATTTCAGGTTAATACAAATTGTCTATGTTGTTCCTAGGGAGAGAATACATTAAAATAAAAGCTAAAAATTACAAATTTCATTTATCAAAAGAGCACTAAGAAAATAAAAAATCCTTTTCCCTCCCCTTCTCTCTACTTTCTCCTCATGGACTGGCTATTCTATTCCCTGGAAGGAAATAAAAGAAAAAATTTCCTCTCATGATTAACAGAAAATATTTAACTTCCAAAACCACATACACTCCAAGCCAAAAACAGTTGGCATTTCTCAGGAATGTTAAAACAGCTGTATAATAGATAAGTTAATTACAAATGTCAGTATTCAGAGCCTGAAGCTCCAAAGATTTTTCTCTCTTGAATTTTGTTTCATTCTACCTAGGTTTCTTTATTTTTACATCCTTTTAAAGTTTTATATTATGTAGCTTCTCAGTACATCACCAATGAGAAGTAATTTTAAAATTTAAAATAACAAACCTATAGTTAAACAACAAAACTTATCTACATTAAACTAAAAGGCAAATATGTAATGAAGTAATGTGAGCAGATTAGCAAGAATTTCTCAATAACACAAGACCAAAGTAGTCTTGTTTGTCTGCTGTGTTGCTAAACAAAATAGAAGTGAAACTAACTCACCAACCTACCAACTCATCTACAATAAATATAATGAAAAATTAATAAAAAGATTGCATAAAGGCACATTAAAGGAAAAAAAAATCTGTGTGCCCTTTGGTTCCTTCTACTTGTTATACATTCCTGAGCTGTAATTTCTCTAATAGCTATTTTTCCTTATTTTAGGTCTTTGCATGATATGCACTTCTATCCACTTCTATTTCTACCCCTATAGTTTTTTAAAAGGAGGTAAAGTACCTATATAAGAATAACTGTGACATCAAAGACATAAGGTCCTACTGACTGTATGTGGAAATGGCTTGGAAGAAGAAGAAAAGGAGAAAAACGTAAGGTAATGAGGATCTACTGTATTTACCTTATGTGCAGGGCATGTGGACAACAATAGAAACCATGTAGGGAGCACTTTTGGTCAAAAAAGAACAGGGCAGCCTAATGGGAGGCCTTTGTTCTTCCAAAGGGTCTCCTTTCCCCCTTTTGTGCTTCACTTAATTCATGGCATCCGAGCTGCTCTTGAACTTGACAGACGGGTGAGAAAAGGAGGGAGGAGGGAGGGGTAAGCTAGAGACACAAAGAAAAGAAAAAAGGAAGGGCTTTAAAGAGATTTCATTTGAAAAATACAGTTCTGTTGCTTCTGTTGATTAAGTGTTTTGGATTTAATGGAGCTAGAAAAGTATGACTTCTGTGATAAAAATCATTTTAATATTCCCAAAATGGTAACAAGTAAGACTGTATCCCCCTCCCACAAAAAAGGGACAAATAGGACAAATAATTACCTTCTAAGAACTTTCCAACTATTTTCTTTTCTCTGAATCTATTGATTTGTTAAAACAATGGCACGAAAATAAGTTGATAGTGAACTAAAGATTTGTTTTTTATGTACCAGTCCATAATCAAAAAATTCCCAGCATAGGCAATTTTTACTTGAATAAAAGCTAAAAGGAATTATAAATGACAACCAGCGCCATCTGGAGGATGTAATGCATTACATTGAATTTTTTCAAAAGCATTTTTTAAAAAGTATTTATAATTAACCTTTGATATATTTTAAGCAAATACAGAAAACCTTTCAAAATTCAATAAATAATTGTACCAAATAACATACAGTCATATGTCTAGAATGTACCAGCAAATTTTAGGCAGAATTACTCCTCTAAAATAAAAAATAAAAATAAAAAAAAATAAAAATAAAAAAAAAGCAAAACCGTATTGAGTGGCTGATACTTTAAGGAACACGGTAATATTAGCAGCTATCCCACAAAAGAAAAGGAGGGAGGGAGAGAAAAAAAAAAGGGAAGGAGAGAAGGAAGAAGACAGAGGGAAAGAGGCTGGGAAGGATTACTAGGTAAGTTTTGCATATAGTAATATACCAGGCAAAGTGCTCAGCACTTCAGAAATACCTCATTTATATTCACAATAACCCTGGGAGATAGGTCCTATTATTATCCTCATTTTACAATTAAGTAAACTGAATCAATTAAGCAACTTGCTCAACAAGTGCCCTGTATCATACAGGAAAACAATATATACCATTACCACAAAAATGAAAGAACTATCACCAAAAGAAACTGAGTATTATTTAACCACAATGACATGAAGTATGGCCCTAGAGAAAAAGTTAAGCATTTTCTTCCTTTCTTTTCAGAAGTAGAGGATCATGGGTGCAGAATAATATATAAAGAGCATAAATTACTTGACTTGGTTGATGTATTGGTTTTAGAAATTCCCACATAGGCTTATTGAAGAAACACAGATACAATGTAGGCTCATACTCTGGGAATTACTAGATCTTCCTTTTCCAAATACTTCTCTAAATGCAATTTCTGTACACTACAAGAGTCCGTGGTTTCAGTGTTGAAGGAACTCCCTTCCCCATTATGGTTCAGCTAGCAGATGATAAGTCTCACTGCACATAACTAAGCTAGTCTTAGATAAAAAACTGAAAAGTCTATTTAGATTGTTAAAATTTTCCAATCAACATTTATTAAGTAACAATGGATAGTTTTTGCTTTATGTCCATTATTCCACAGATCTGTATTTGACATAATCCAAGTTTGCCATGAACATGGGAAAGGGAGGAAGAGAAAGAAGCAGGGAGGGACCACTTGCTCTTCTAAGGAGAGTTCAAGGACACATAGGTGGTAAGGAACAGGTGGAAGAAGATAGAGGGGTGCCAACCACATGAGAGGAAGGGGCAGAAACAGAAGAGAACCTATGACGGGCACACAGAGGAACAGAGAGGGGAAAGAGGAGAAAGGTGGGAGAAAACCATAGGTCAGTGGCTAATTGGAACAAAGGTCTCCTCTCTTGGCCTGGTAATTTCAGGTCAAATACAGGTTCCTGTAATAGCAGAGGCTACCTCTTCCTAGTTGGTTCTGTTTTCAGTTGGAGAGGCTTTTTTTTTTTTCCTTCCAGGTTAGGCTTTTTTTGTTTTGTTTTTTTGAGGGGATCTGAGCATAAAGTAGAGGGGCAGAATGGAAAGAGAACAGTATTGTAAAGTTAACATAAGTGGTTTTTTGGAATGTGGATTTTTCAGAATTCTTTTTACATCAAATCAAATTTACATAATGCAGATTTACATATTATGCTAAGTGCTGAGGATACAAAAGAAAGAGTCCTTCAGCCCTTAAGAAGCTTACATTCAAAGACAGAGTAGTAGTGATGGTATGTATACCCTCCTACCCACCAGTCCATTGGAGCTACATAATTATTTGAAGCCCTAGCAGGCCTCGGGTGAAAAATAAAACTTGAACAAGGTCCTGAAGGAATGAGGCACTCTGAGGAGAGGTTAAAGAGATGAACTCTCTCAGCATGAAGGATGGCCAAGGAGTCATATTTCTACAGATGATTATTCAATCCATGAGAGCCAATAAGAACCCTAAAGAATGAATAAGGAGAGAAAAGAGATCAGGACACACAGTATAAGAAAGTCAGGAGACACTCCCGGAAGAGACAAATGATGGAAATGAAAGAAAAAGAAGTGAAAGCAAACAGAGTAGTTGCAGGTTTTTCACAAAGAGATGACAAGAGAGAAGACTTTAGGAAGCAGCAAACATGTGGGAAAGTCAGCACTTCAACATGTGTCTGCATTTCAGTTTGCTTTCAGCTTGTATCCCTAGAAATATGGGGGGATTTCTTCTTGGATGATACTGGTGGGAGAGCTCATTCACTCTGCCTGATATATTCTAATCTGTTTAACTTTATTTTTATATAAACATATATATATATTTTAAAAAGTTTCATGATTCAGGCCAGTTCCAATTATCTTGTGATGATGAGAGCTATCTACACCCAGAGAGAGGGCTGAGAATTGAGGATGCATTATAATACAGCATTTTCACTCTTTTTGTTGTGGTTTGATTGAATTTTATTTTTTCTCACTTTTTTTTCTCACTTTTTGATCTGATTTTTCTTGTGCAGAAAGATAATTGTATAAATGTGTGTGCCTATATTAGATTTAACATATTTTTAGCATTTTTAACATATATTGGATTACATGCCATCTAGGAAAGGAACACAAGGTTTGTCAATGTTGAAAAGTTATCCTTGCATGTTTTGAAAATAAAAAACTTGAAGAAAAAATTAAAAATAAACCAAATAAGAAACTATTCCATATGTAATTCAGTTTCATATGTAATCCTCTTTTCTGTTTTCTACATATGGAAATATTCATATTTGTTAATGTTTGTCAAGTTCAAAACAAATAATATTTTATAATACTTTTAAAACGAATGAATGATTTTTCCCTTTTGTTCTGATTTTTCTTTCACAACATAACTAATATGGAAATATATTTTAAATGACTGTACATGTAAAACCTATTTTAGATTGCTTGCTGTCTTAAGGAGGGAAAAAGTAAGGGAGGGAAGGAAAAAAAGAATTGGAACACAAAATCTTACAAAAATGAATGTTGAAAACTATCTTTCAATTTAATTGAAAAAATAAAATGTCATTGAAATTTTTAAAGAATTAATTGGTTACTAAAAGGTAGGGATTGGAAATAAAGCAAAGTGTTGCCTAAGTACAAGTGACAGCCTAGAGAATACTGATGAGTGGAGGGATCTGAGATCATGATAAGAAGAATAAGGTATAAGAAAGATGGAATAATGAGAGTTTATGACTGGAAAAAATGATTTCAGAATTTATCAGATCACGGACAAGAGCTTGCAAGGACTCCAAGGGCCACCTAATCTGGCCTTTTCATTTCACCTATGAGGAAACCAAGGCCCAGAGAGGTTACATAACTTGTTCTTGGTCACAAAGAAAAAGAATGTGAACCCAGGAGTTCAAGAGGGGTGTGGTAGTTCTCAATCTTGGAAGTAGAACTCTTGTGGAGGATGGTAAAATGAGGGAGTCAAGACGGTGGAGAATAGACAGGCCTTTGTCTGAGATCTTCCTGGTTTCCCTCAGAATCTAAATCAGATCAAGTCTCTGAACTGGTTTTGGAGTGACAGAACCCACAAATATTAGAATATAACAAATTTCCGGCAGAAGACATTTTGGAAGAACTTCAAGAAAGGTCTGTCTCAATCAGACAAAGGGGATTCAGCCTAACCCAGGCAGAGAAACAGGAAGGTCCAGGGCTCAGAGGGCCCTGTGTGCCAGGAGTACCCAGTGGAAGGCTCTTGGCCATAATACAGCAGCGTTGGCTACTTTGTTCTAGTTTTAAAATCAATGGATCAGCAGACTAGCTGTGAGACCTCCAACGCAATGACAGAAGGCAAATAGTGAGCCCCTGAACCCAGGCATAGCAAGCAGGACTTGGCCATGCCCACCCAGCACAGGCCCCAGGGCAGCATGAGCCACTGTCTCCTGTGTATGAAGCTTGGGACAATTTTCCCTTTGCCGTAAGAGCAGACCTCAACTTTTAAAAACTGAGCAAAAAAAGCAAATAGAGCTCCAACTATATATAGTTTTTATGGAGATAGGTAAGAACAGACCCCAAACCAAAGGCAGATGAAACTTCAAAAGATGATAAAGTTGCTCTCCAATTCCAAAGGCTCTCTTAGAAGAATTCAAAACGATCTTAAAAGAGAGAAGAAAAATTGAGAAAGAAAATTAAAACTTTGCAGGAGAGTTTGGAAAAGGAAATACAGAAATTGCCTACAACAGAATATTACTCTTTAAAAAACAGATTTGGTGAATGGGAAAAAGAGAACAACTCCCTAAAAATTAGAATTGGTGAAATGGGAAAAAAAAATCTAATGAACAAAACAACTCATTTAAAAGTTCAGTGGGCCAAACACAAAAGAAAGTAAAAAAGCTAACTGAAGAAAATAATTCACTAAAAATCAGAATTGAACAAATAGAAGTGAATGACTCAATGAGACATCAAGAATCAGTTAAACGAAACCAAAAACATGAAAAAAGAGAGAAAAATGTAAAATAATTCATTGGAAAAACAAGTGACCTGGAAAAGAGATATCATCTAGAGTATATTTCTTCACCTTAGTAATCTTTGTGCATTGCTTTGTTTAAAAAAAAAAAAAAAAAAAAAGAGGGAGGGAGGGGAGAAAAGAAAGGAAAGGAGGAAGGGAGGAAGAAAGGGAGAAAGATAAGATTACTTGATAGACAACTTTCTAGTGATGGATCTTTTCAAACTGAGCTAGGCTAATGCTTCAAAGACAGATGTACTGTCTAGGGCTGCACTTTCCAGCTTGATAAGAGTAAGAGAAAGCTTGAACTCTGTTGGCATAGTTTCAGGAATCCAGGGTCACCTCCATGCCATTATAAATCTTCAAGATCAGAATTTTAGAAGAGAACAGTATTATGCCCATTTCATATCAGACTTAAGACAACTGTGTTGGAATTTAGTGTTGCATTTCTTTGTTCATCCTGAGTTGACTAAGTGCCTGATACCAATCTAGTATCTCAGTATTTTTGGCATTCCTTTCCAGGTTTCAAGGTTTAGAGATTATTTAATTTAGGTCCCTTATTTGACAGATGAGGTAATTGAGGGCTACGAGAAGTAATGTGTCTTCCCTAGTTACACAGTATTCAGGAAGGACATAAGGCACACAAGTCACAATGGCAAATAGCAGAGCTAGATCTTGCCCTTCAATTATACAGTGATGGGGTGAAGCCAGTGGACCAAGAAATTCTGGAAGAAGGAAGAGAACTCTAGCAATCCTAATGGCTTTTTCTGCATGACAGAGCATCTCAAAAGCAAAGACAGGGCAAATTTTCTCGGTTGTCAATAGCCTGGTCTCAGTTCTTAATGTATTCTTGATCTTACTTAATAAATCTGTCTGCTATTGAATGAATTGTTGTCCTGGTACCTACAAGGGGACTACAGACAGATATCTAGATGAGAGCCAAAAATAAGAGAAGATTCTGGAAGGGAGACAAGTCATAATCCCTAAGACTGAAATTGGTCCTGGTCTGTCCAGAGTTTTGGTTCTGAGAAATGGTGTTTTAAACAGGCATAAAAAGAACTAGACTATATATGACAAAATTCTAAATTAAATATAGTTCTGTTCTAAAATATGTGGTACAGGTGACACAAGCAGTCAGGAATAGAGGAGATTAACTCCCTCAAGAGTCAATGAAGAAAACTTTATGCAAGTAACAGAAATAACTTTAAAGAATTGGTGAGCTATGTACAGATGTCAGTACAGATGTCAAAGTGGGATTGAGGCCAAAGGATCAATGAGTTTTCCCTCTGTTAAACAGGTGCTTTCTCTGCCTTACCCTGCTTTATTTTGCTGAAAAAATCTCTTTTTTTCTCTTGTGGGTATTAGATGGGTTTGTAGGTATGTCACTGACTATATTATAAAAAATAGAGCAACAAATGAATTATTTAAAAATTCAAAAGCTACCTCACTTTCCAAAAGGGGGTGGGGATGGGGGCAGGAAGAAAAAAATATAACATGACTTACTGTTTTCAATTTAGACTCAGGCCAATTCTGTTAAGTTCTCTACTATGCTCTGGAAACCAGTTTTCCTGGACTATAGGCAAAATAGATTCAAAAGTAGCAGTAGATACACCCAATGATCATGAAAGAAATTTTACTCTTATAATTTAAAACAATATAATAAAAATTCTGGTTGCCAGTAGCAACTGGAGGACTGGAAATTTCTGACTTTTTCAAGACAACACTTAGGAAATCTGAACAATATAATCCTTCTGCTTCAAGTCTAAACATTCTATTTCTTCCAATACCTTTAGATTCAAAACAGCCTTTGATAAAACTTCTGCTTCATTTGCCTACACAATTACCCATGTGTGAACTAAATCTGCATCAATCAGCTCTATATTTTCAACTCTTTCAGCTGAATAATTCATAATCTAAGAGAAAAAATTTTGCTCTTGGAAAAAAAGATTTTTAAAAAATTTATGGCATTATAATATTCCCAATTATTATTTAGTTCTAATCATTTGACTATCATTATGCTATTTGTTATTCTTTTTCATTTCTTATATGTCA
This sequence comes from Myrmecobius fasciatus, assembly GCA_023553655.1. Classification (NCBI taxonomy): domain Eukaryota; kingdom Metazoa; phylum Chordata; class Mammalia; order Dasyuromorphia; family Myrmecobiidae; genus Myrmecobius; species Myrmecobius fasciatus. Next base: position 481,676 of record JAJPUD010001080.1, on the reverse strand, counting down.
TAGAACAAATTCAAAAAGATCAAAGGGCTGAATGAGGTTATTTTAAAATTGTCTTCTCTTATTCATCTTGTAGTTTTTCAGTTTAAATCTAAGATTTTAAACTTAGAAGCCAGATGATGGACAAAATGATAACTGACTCCCTGGTACCAAACAAAATCAAACCAAATTGAAGGTCAAAGTGCATAATTCATCTGTCCAGCTAATAACCTTTGTACTAGATGACATCCTACAATGGCACAAGAAAAACAAAACACATTTAACAAAGTAAAAGATCCTAAGACAGCATATATGAATCATAAAAGGGGGCTTCAATGAAGAAGAGTTCCATTATTACAAAAGTTCAGAAAGCAATTCAAAATCATTCCTACTAAAATCAAACCAAAATTTATATAGATATAACCAATAAACCTGGGCTGCAACAGAGAGAATTAACTGAACCTTTTGGAAGCTATATTATCAGCACGTACTTATAACTACTGGGCTATAGAATCCTATCAGTTTACTTAACACAGTACCTGGCACACAGCAAGCACTAATAAATGTTTATTCCCTTTCCTTTATTGGCTCCTGAAAACAAAGTGCTTTGTAAATGATCGACTAATATATAAAGGTGAGTCATTATTGTCCACTAAACAAGGTAGTACTTGCCCTAAGTTTACTGGCTCTAGTCATACAGGCCAATATCAATTCACAGAAGTCCTTCCAATATTCCTTTATCAACCTAAAAGCAAGGCTTCATTCTTAGAAACTCAACTGAAAAAGTCCCTAAAAGTCACCTACTCCAACCCAGAGAAGTGATACAAGTTGCCCAGGGTCATACAGGGATTGACCCACAGGGGCAGGTCCAGGCCTGGAAGCCAAGTGTTCTGCCTTTCAAATTCACATTTTTTCTATTGCACCACATAACTTTTATTTTGAAAACACATTCGTGTTTTCCATAGTGTTAAGGCACACAGCAGAAATTATTAAATGAGTCAAAAGGTTACAAGGATTTCCAGTTCCCTTTATGGGTTTGTAACTAATAGCTTAGTGCCCATCATCTTATAAACAACATCTAGATAATTCTTCTCTATTTTCACTCTTACCCTTTGCCTACATTGAGGATCAACTGCGTTTTTTTTTTTTTTTTTCCTATTTACACTTGTAGTTTTATTCCAATAGCTTGGCATTTCATTTCCCTAAGCACTTAATCTCCTGAAAACTTTTAGATTATAAAGAATACCTCTTGTGATTCAATTCATTAAGAAAAGCCCTCCAGCTTCTGGATGGTTTAGGTCATCAACTCTATTGACTTGCAGAAAACTGGGTTTGGCCCCTGGAAGCCCCCTTGTTTCACTCAGTTCCAGCCCCCCACAGTACTTCTAAGATACAGTCAGCCATGCCACAAGCCTTGTCCTACCTTCTTGGTTTCCTTCATGTACTTACTTCCACTAGATAACCTTTAAGGTTGAGATTGCCACACCTACTTTTCTTTGAACCTCTCAGTGTTGAACACATTAAGATACAACTTAATCAATGTTCTATCTTCAGTAAAACCAGGTTCAATACTTTCCCCTGGAGCAGACTATCCTTTACACTTCAAGTCCATAGCAGTATCAATCTATCCCTATACTTTTATTTCGTACAATAAAGTTTATATTTTTAATAAGTCTTGTTATGATGATTTGCTAAAAAGTCAATATTATGAGAATATCTAATAAGAAAGTTTCCTTTCCACTATTAAAGTTATTTGGGAGTGTTATGTTATTCATTTTATTTGTATATACAATGTTTTTCCAAAACTCAGCACAGTATCTGACATACAGGTGCCCACTAAGTGTTTGCTGACTGATCAAATGACAAGATTTTTTAAAAAATATTTTTCCTACCAACTGTCCCTTAGATGAGATGGTCCAAGAAAGACCTTCTTAAAATTTTTAATTACATTGTATAATAAAATTTCTGTGGTAGAAAGATTTTGTTCTAAGAAACATTAAAATTTCATTGCATTTGCAAGGTATTTTAAAATATGACTAGGCACATTTGGAATACCAGAGAGTAAAACTGAGGCCAATGCTACAGGTTAAACTATTGGTACAGATTTTTTGGATCACCAAAGTTTTAACCTTTTATCTCTTTTCTAAAGAGAGAATATCCAATTTGGAATCAGACACCCTGGATTTGAATTCTGGTTTTGTTACTTGTTCCTACAAAGCCTTGGGCAAATTACTTAGGGAATCTCTAGGATTCCATTTTATCATAATAAAACAACAAACTGATCTGAGATCATCAAGAGGTAGTGGTTTCCCCTTCAATAGAAGTCTCTAACCAAATGCTTTAGAATGTCCAATTCTCAGGTATGATATAAACGGGATTTTTTTTTTTCTTTTTGCTGAGGTGATTGGAGTTAAGTGACTTGCCAAGGGTCACACAGCTAGGGAATATTAAGTGTCTAAGACTAAATTTGAACTCAGGTCCTCCTGACTAAAGGGCTGGTGCTCTATCCACTGTGCCGTCTAGCTGCCCCTAAAGGGGATTTTTTTTTTAAAGATACAATTTGAATGAAATGACCTTTGAGGTCCCCTTTAGCTCTCAAATTCTGTGATCGTAAAAATGGTTTGGTTGTTCATTTATTTAATTGCATCTGACTCTTCACAACCATATCTGGGATTTTCTTAGCAAAGATATTATGGCTTACAATTTTTTTTTTCTCCAGGTCATTTTACAGATAAAGAACTGAGGCCAACAGGATTAAATGACTTGCCTGGGGTCACACAGTTGGTAAGTGTCTGAAGCCAGATTTGAAGAGTATTCCTGACTTCAGGCCTGGCATTCTACAGATAACCCAAAATTATGTGGTACACTCTACTTACTTAATAAGAAAGGAAAAATATACATAATGACAACATGTAAAGAGAAGAAATATACACAGGACACACAATCACAAAATCCTAAATATAATGCTCTGAAGAAGTAATGTCAAAATGTAACCCACTGAATGGATCCAACCATTCTGGAGAGCAATTTGGACCTATGCTCAAAAAATTATCAAACTGTGCATACCCTTTGACCCAGCAGTGTTTCTATTGGGCTTATATCCCAAAGAGATCTTAAAGGAAGGAAAGGACCCCACATGTACAAGAATGTTTGTGGCAGCCCTTTTTGTAGTGCCTAGAAACTGGAAACTGAATGGATGCCCATCAATTGGAGAGTGGCTGAACAAATTATGGTATATGAATGTTATGGAATATTATTGTTCTACAAGAAACAACCAGCAAGATGATTTCAGAAAGGCCTGGAGAGACTTGCATGAACTGACGCTAAGTGAAAGGAGCAGAACCAGGATATCATTATAAACGGCAATAACAATACTATATGATGATCAATTCTGATGGACATGGCTCTCTTCAACAATGAAATGTTTCAAACCACTTCCAATTGTTTAGTGAAGAAAGCCATATACACCCAGAGAGGGATATGAAATGTGGACCACAACATAACATTTTCATGCTCTTTATTGATGTTTGCTTGCATTATGTTTCCTTTCTCTGATTTTTTTCTTATATATACGATTTTTCATGCACAACATGATAAGTGTGGAAATATGCATACATATATTCGATTTGTCAAGTGTTTTAAAATAATTAACATGTAGTGGATTTCCTGCCATCTAGGGGAGGGGTGGGGAGTAGGGGAGGAAAATTTGTAACAGAAAGCTTTGTAAGGGTTAATGTTGAAGAATTACCCATACATATGTTTTGCAAATAAAAAGTTTTAATAAAAAAAAAATAAATTACTATATGGGGGGGAAAAAAAGAGTATGACCAAAAAAAGGGAAAAAAAAAGAAAATATAACTCACTTCTTCTCCTCCCCCCCCCCCCCCCCCCCCCCCCCCCCCCCGCAATTGGGGAGTTAAGGGACTTGCCCAGGGTCACAGAATTAGGAAGCATTAAGTGTCTGAAGAGAGATTTGATTTAAGGTCATCCTGACTTCAGGCTGATGTTCTATCCATGTAACTCACTTCTTTGAAAAAGAAATGCTGAAAAGTGGAAGACACTATCTTTATTCAGTCGGTGTGTTATTGAATTTGTTTTTTCCTCTTCATTTTTCTAACTACAGTTTTAGTCATGAAGGATAATTTGTTAGGTGGAAAATTGGGGGGGGGAGAATTATTCAGAAATTATAGTGTAAAAACAAAAGATATCATAAAAATTCTAAATTTTAAAAAATATTCTGTGAAGTTCTGACATTTGTGATCAATTTAAGAAGCGCATACCATGTACCATTTCACTCTTCTCAGATTGGCTAAAATGACATGAAAAGATAATGATGAATGTTGGAGGGGATGTGGGAAAACTGAAACAATAATATATTGTTGGTGGAGTTGTGAAATGATCCAATCATTCTGGAAAGTAATTTGAAACTATGCCCAAAGTACTATCAATCTGTGTATACCAGTAAACTGGGAAAAAATTTTTACATTTAAGAGTTCTGATAACCTCATTTCTAAAACATAGAGAACTGACTCAAATTTACAAGAATACAAACCATTCTCAAATTGATAAATGGTCAAAGGATATGAACAGACAATTTTCAGATGAAGAAATCAAAATCATTTTTAGTCATATGAAAAAATGTTCTAAATCACTATTGATCAGAGAAATGCAAATTAATATAATTCTGAGATATCACTACACACCTCTCAAATTAGCTAAGATGACAGGAAAAGATAATGGTGAATGTTAGAAGGGATGTGGGAAAACTGGGACACTAATACATATCAGTGGAATTGTGAACTGATCTAACCATTCTGGAGAGCAATTTGAAACTATGCTCAAAAAGTTATCAAACTGTGCATACTCTTTGATCCAGCACTGTCTCTACTGAGCTTATATCCAAAAGAGATCATAAAAGAGGGAAAAGGATCCACATGTGCAAAAATGTTTGTAACAGTCTTTTTTGTGGTGGCAAGAATCTAGAAACTGAGTGCATGCCTATCAGTTGGAGAATGGTTGAATAAGTTATGATATATTAATGTTATGGAATATTATTGTTCTATAAGAAACAATCAGCAAGATGATTTCAAAGAGGCCTGGAAAGAGACTCACATGAAAAGCGAGTAGAACCAAGAGAACATTGTACACAGCAACAAGATTATACAATGATCAATTGTGATGGATGTGACTCTTCAACAGTGAGATAATTCAGGCCAGTTCCAATGGCCTTGTGAAGAGAGCCATCTTCACTCAGAGAGAGAACCATGGGAACTAAGTGTGGATCACAACACAGTATTTTCACCTTTTTTCTGTTGTTTGTTCGCATTTTGTTTTCTTTCTAATTTTTTTTTCTTTTTTGATCTGATTTTTCTTGTGCAGCATGATAATTGTGGAACTATGTATAGAAGAATTACACATGTTTTACATATACTGGATTATTTGTCATCTAGGAGAGAGGGTAGAGGAAGAGAGGGAGAAAAAAAAATTGAAATGCAAGGTTTTTCGAGGGTGAATGTTCAAAATTATCTATACATATGGTCTGAAAACTTTAAAAAATAAAAAAACAAAACAAACAAACAAAAACTAAATAGACCCTTTGATCCAGCCGTTTCTCTACTAGATCTGTATCCCAAAGAGATTATAAAAAATGGAAAAGGACCCACGAGTGCAAGAATGTTTATAGAAGCTCTTTTTGTGGTGACAAGGAAATAGAATAGAAACTGAGTGGATGCCTATCAGTTGGGAAATGGCTGAATAAGTTATGGTATATGAATGTAATGGAATATTATTGTTCTATAAGAAACGATCAGCAGGCTGATTTCAAAAAAGCCTGGAAATACTTACATGAACTGATGCTAATTGAAGTGAAGTGAACCAAGAGAACATTGTACACAGCAACAAGAAGATTCTGTGATGATCAACTGTGATGAATGTGGCTCTTTTCAACAAAGAGGTGATTTCAAAATAATTCCAAAAGACTTGTAATGGAAAGAGCCATCCACATCTAGAGAGAGAACTATAAAGACTGAATATGAATTAAAGTAAACTATTTTCACTTTTTTGTTGTTTGTTTTCTCTTTTTTTTCCTTTCACCTTTTAATCTGATTTTTCTTGTGCAACATGACAAATAAGGAAATAAGTTTAGAAGAATTACACATGTTTAACTCATATTAGATTGTTTGCTATCTATGGGAAGGGGTGAAGGAAGAAAAATTTAGAACACAAGGTTTGCAGAGGTTAATGATAAAAACTATCTTTGCATATAAATGGAAAAATAAAAAGCTATTTTTTAAAAAGAAGAAGAAATGCATACCATACACCTATGTCATCTGCACTGGGAGGTTAAGGAAGATTTTCAAATTTTACAAAAGCATCATTCTCACTTTTTGTAACATTAACCCTAAAGATTTTCCTCTTCTAAAAAGATTAATGTTACCTAAGCTCGAGAGGGCAGGAGATATATTCAGCAAAATCATAAAAAAAAAAAAAAAAAGATTTTTAAATTGATGAAGTTGTTTTTCCTACAGATTTTTTTTTGTGTTAATTGTTTGAACAAGTAGTAACATACACATAGAATGATTGGCACAAGGAACCTTAAAATTACCAGAGGGAAATTCTCACACCTTTTTTCTTATAAAAGTTACCAATAACAGAGGAAACTAAATCAAATTCTAAAATATGCTGTTTTTAAAAATTATCCGAAGGCTCCCTCTGGAAGAAAAAAATGAGCAAGATAAAGAATAAAAAGGATTAATGGTAGACTAATACCTAAAATTCTTGAAGGAAAGTATTAATTACTATTTTTGTCTTTTTATTCCCATTATTGAACAGAACTGTGATATAAGAGGTAATAAAACATTACAGAACATAGAGGTCCAAATCTTGCATTACAATTTTTCTTCAAAGGCTTTTCCAAATATATGAAATTTCTTCAAAATCCAATCTGTTAAAGTTTCATAGTCTTTTTATTTTATTTTAGAAAAATCTATCATGCGCTCTTTAGTCAAAGTTATTTTAAAATATTCATTACAATAAACCCTGTACTGCTATAAAACAAGTCAATTTTTTTAAAACCCCAAGGTCCAATTAAGTTATGGAAATGTTTTTGTGAATGTTCATGTAAATCAGGACAAACACTATAGCTTCTGGGAACATGTCACACCATCTTCTACCCAGGAATATTGGTGGCAACATTCTAGAAGGGCAATTGCTTTCATTCCTATTATCATCAGAAACCAAACTAGAAGTTATGAACTAGTCATCCATGTCTTCTGCCCATTCCATGTAAAAAAAAAAAAACAAAAAAAAAAAAACACACTATTAAATTCTGCCTTGCTTTTAGAAAATGAAATTAACTATTAAAAAAACATTTTAGGGGGCAGCTAGGTTGCGCAATGGATAGAGCACCAGCCCTGAAGTCAGGAAGATCTGAGTTCAAATCTAATCTCAGACACTTAACATTCCCTATCTGTGTGACCCTGGGCAAGTCACTTGACCCCAATTGCCTTAGTTAAAAAAAAAAAAAAAAAAAATTTTAGATTTGAATTATTTTATTAATTTAATTACCAATTTGTTGCTAAAACTTTAAAAGTGTTTGTATGATCTATATCTATAAACTATCTGGGAGGGTGAAGTGTTTAATCCATCCTAAATCTTCATATTTTATAATTGCCCATTTAAAATAAAATTGTCCTCATGTAGTAAAATGTTTAATTATGCAATACTGTGACACACAGGCCTTAGAAAGAAACTGTGGGGCTGACATCTTCCATACAATGTGTGAAAATTAAGTTTACTCTTGTATCTCCACATTTCAGGAATCCTAGCTCAAAAGTAAATATTTTTTATAGGGTCTTTTCCATATATAAAACACAGAGCTGTGGGAGAATTGAGGAAAAGCTTAGATCTGGATCTCGGAACTTATTCTTTAATGAAGGAATTTAGGGAGCTAGGAAAGATGCTCATCAATCAGGAGCCAGAAGAATTCGGAAATTATGTGATTATCCTCACTTTGCAAAGATTTTAACACATAAAAGACATTTATCAACACTACCTTGAACTTTCCTTCCAAAAACAATGTTTCAATGCCATACAGAATGATTTTCTTTTAGAAAATTTCCTAAAAGTGTCTATGAACATTCATGTGTATGTTATAAAAATAAAACTTAAAAAAAGCAAAGAATTTGAATCAAATTATTAAATAAGGTAGAAAAATCAAAACAGGAAGCAGCGATGAAATTTCTAATGCCAAAGGTAATCATACTCAATTTCATACAAACCTTAAATAAATAACAAAGAATCATTTGAGTTCACAATATTGTCCATTAATAGGTCTTCAATATCACGAAAAGTAAACACAATTTTTAATGGTGCTTTTAACTACTTTGCTAAACCAACTATAACTATACTATAACACTATAGCCTTTAGGATTCCAAAAATTCTACTAAAGTCAAACTTGGCATTTCAGGAGATGGTTCAAGAACTGTGTATATGTTCAATGGAAAATTTCTCAATGTCTTTTCTTAATTCACTAGAGCTCAAACAGAAATCTTTAAATATAAGATGCATTACAAACTGTATTCACTTTTGAAATAAAGCTCCAACAGAAATATATTACCAACACAGGAATGATAACACTTTGAAGTGAATTTGAAAACTTATTCATTGAACAAAAATTAAATCACTGAACCTGATGTTAAGTTCTTAGGCTCATAGACTCTAAATATTAAGGGATTCAGAGATCAACTAGAAACAGAAGTCCATGAAAGAAAAGTGACTTGTCACATAAGTTGTCAGCTATAGAGGCAAGATGTGAGCCAGGGTGCTCTGACTCCAAAGTTGGCTCTCTTTTCCCTGTCTCATGCTACTCACCTTAAAAAAACAAAAAACCAACCAACAAACAAAACAAAAAAACAAACAAACAAAAATAAAAAAAAAAAAAACTCCAATGCAAGCTAGCTGTTATAGAATCTAATCCCCTAAGGTTCTCTATCTAATAAAGCCAATAATACAAACATGCCCCCACAGAGATTGTCTGGAATTGCAGGTAGTTACTACCTGAATACTAGCGGCAGTTTTCAGGTTTCTGAAGTTGGCTAGTCAATAGGAACAATAATTCTTACTGAGGCCCAAAACACATTATTTCAAAGCAAAAAAAAAAAATCTCTACTAAACAAGAAGAGAGCATGACGATAAGGTAACATAATTGGAGGAAATGAAAATATAATTCATAACAAAGACAGTTTTAAAACCTGTTAGGTAAGTGCTAGATAATGCATTTCTCTTACATGAGATAACTGAAGTGTGAAAGAATACCTCCACATATCATGGTTTTGGTTGAGGATTGGCTATCAATAATCATGAGTTTTTGGAGATTCGTAGCATACTGAAGAAACTTGCACACTGTGTGGGTATACAAAGAAAAGTTTTAAAAATTTAGTAAACCACAAATGTAAAAATATTACATTACAGATATTAAAATATGTAATATTTTATATATTAACACATTTTATGATTTACTACCAGAAGTATTCCTACATCACTATATCCTAAACAGTGAAATTTTGCTAAAACTTTCATTAACAACAGACTACACAGTCTGGAAAAGCCTCCTCTTTGCCTCTACCAGCCTGACCTAATCATGTGATTTTCTCCCACCAGGGCCTTTGTTATCTTGCACTTTTCTACAAGGAAATCCTAGAAGCAGCTAATACAGCTGCACCAGCCACTGCAAAGACTGCACAGTGTATGGGATATTATTTCTCAAGCAGAGACTGCAACTTTTTTATGGGTGGAGTATAAAGTTTAATTTGTTTTATGTGATAAATAAATGAGTTGAATTATAAAAATAAAGGTTTAGAGCAGGGCTTAGAATTATTGTCGTTTTTTTCACATTCCCGGTGAGGGAATAATAGGGATAATGTCTATTTCCTAGCTTTACTAGAAATCATTTTTGAGTCAACTTGATCCACTTGAGATTTTAAAAGTTTCTAGATTATACTGAGTGTATAATAACCCAAAAGCTAACTGAAAATCTGACAGAAACATATTTGTTAATGCTATTATACATCTTTTCTGCCACAGCACCAAAACAATAATATTTTATCTATGGATGTTAACACAGTAACAATTTCTCTCAATATATAAGGATATATATCCATCTATATATCCATATTTTCTGACAATATCAAGAGGATACTTCCCCAAAATAAAACTGAGACTAGTTTTCTTGATAATTAACCACTGTAACAGTTTTCTCCCAATTTAAAACTTAAATTATAATTCTGAATTCTGAGTTGGGAATCTACAGCTTTTGAACTACTTCTGCCTCCTCCACCACTATTACTCCAATGGCTGCTCTCTCCTTTCCCTTATCCTTCCCTCCCCCAATCATCCCATCCATTCCCACATTCTAATTCCCCTTTGTTTTTGTCTTCCTCTGTTAGGCAAAGTATTAAGTGCTAGAGATACAAACACAAGAAGGTCCCTACTCTCATGGACATTAATAAATGACACTTATCAAAGTAAAGAAGGAACAAACTAGAAGCAAAACTGTCAGGACACATTTCCCCAGACCAAAGGGACAGTGGCATGTGGCCACTTCTCTCATTTTCCCCATATCTGATCTATGATA
>JAJPUD010001080.1:420136-438471 GCA_023553655.1 Myrmecobius fasciatus | reverse complement strand
GGCCTCCCCCTTTGCCCCTTGTCTTCCCCTCCGCCTGGACGCACGGAGCCGCTTTACCCCTTCGCTCGGCGCCCGGCGGGGGCTACGGACTCCCCGGCCCCCCATCTCCCCGCCGTTAATTATAATAATCCTGAGTACTAATAAATTATGCTAAGTCGCAGGGGGGGGGCAGCGGGAGCCGGGGTTGAGTATGAATATGAATATGTAAAATGCTGTAATGATTACCTGCTGCTGCTGCCGCCGCGGCTGAACTCTCATCTTGACTCGCTGCTCCTCCGTCCGCCATTTTGAATATTTTAACCAAAATCGGCCGGTCGATAAACCCTCCCTCGCTCCCTGCTCCCCTCCCCCCTCCCGCCCTCCATGCCTCCTCCCTCTACTTTCTCCTCCTCCTCCCTTCCTCCTCCCCCCCTCCCCGCCCAGCTCTCTCGCCTCACACCAGGCGCGCGCCAGGGGGCGCGCGAGGCTGATGCTCACTCTGCTCCGCCTACAGCCCGGGTTCTCCCCAACCCCGCCCGCCCTCAGGATTCCGCGCCTGCGCCTCCCCGCCTCGCGCTTCACATTTCCACTTGCTTCCCTCCCCCTTCACTTTCCGGGTCCCTGCGTCACTTTCTCTTCGGGGACCTAAAAGGGATTCGGACACACACATGCGCAGTCTTTCCCCTCTCGCTTGCGACTTGTGTAGGTTTTTCGTGTTCGATGCCTTTTCTCTCTCCCCCCCCCCCCTTCCCGCCCCTCCTTCGTTCTGGCGACTCCTAAAGCATTTGCGTTTGCGCAGTTAGCGTGAACAGGACATGAGTTCCGTTGCCCGCCCCAGCTTTGGGAGGGAAGTTTGTGGACTAACACGAGGAAATGGCGTGCGGAGCGAGGGACTCACAAGCCAATTTCTCCCTTCCCTTAACGGGCCGCAACGTAACCTCGTCGGCTACATTGTATGAAAGTGTTAGGGGGTCAAGACTGCCGGCCCCTGGGGACGAAGGCGACCGAGACTTTCCCTCTCAGGCTCATAGGCCGAAAGAGCGCCGCAGATTACCCGACGCACCGGGGGGCGTGCTCTTGCCCGCGCTGCGTGCGCGCCCCGGGGCCCCCGCCTGGCCCGCACCTGTGGCGCCTCAGGTGACTCATCCCGCTTTAAATTTGAATCCCCCACTTAATCCCCGCCCTCAAACACTCAGCTGACCCAGCCCTAGAGAGTTTAGAGACCGACTGGGCTGTAGTGAATTTGCTGCCTGCTCCCGAGGCACCTGCGGGCTAACTATATCTTTAACCTTTCTCAGCATCCCCACCCCTTAGCAAGATGTCTGCCATCCAGCAGGCGCTTAATAGATGCTTGCTGACTTGCTTTCCCCGTTAGTTTCTGGCGGCTGCGTCGGCTTCCTCAGTTCTCTACCTAGAGTGTTTGAGGAGGCGCAGATCTTAAAGGCCGCCGGGGAGCTGGAGCCCGCGGTAGGACCCCGAGCCTCTGGGAAAAGTACCCTCCCAGGAGGAGGTCTGAATGCCTTAGGGTCTCTATCTATGAGAGCCCTAGCACAAACAGCGGGGGAGGAGGGGAAGGGAAAGGAAGGAGTTGCAGAAGGTTTTCCGTGATGAACATCTTTTTTTCAGTTGTTCCTAATTTTGTTAAGGTTCTTCCTTTGGGGCTGAAGTTGTCCTTGGCCGGAACCCAAAAATTTAATTATTTTAGCCTGAGCAAAATCTTCAGACATGTCTAGGGGTTTAGTTTGCTTTTTGTTTTGTTTTGGTAAGAGTAGGGAAAAAAATGTATTATAGTAGAATCACTTCAATTTTATGTTCTCATGAAGACCAATTTCACTGAAATTAGGTTGTTCAAAATTGGCAGATCAAAGTCTTCATTGGAGAAGAGGGAAAAAAATCAATTCTTGTAAGAAGTTACTTGGATAATTAAAATTTTTAGTAGCGTGGGAAAAGGTGGGAGGAGGGGACTGGACTTTAACAAACTTTGAACAAATCACTTATTTTCTATGGGCCTTAGTTTCTTTCCCTTTAAAAGAAAGGGGCTATGTTACCAGTCTAAGATCATTCCTATGATTATATTGAAGCATGTGGGTGATTGATGGATTGATTATACCTGCTCATAAAAGCTATTTACAGTGTCAGCAAATAAATCTAAAGGGATAGCCCTTCAACTTGTGCAAGAAAGATTTTGGAGTTTGGAACACAAGGCTTTGCAAGGGTTAATGTTGAAAACTATGCATACATTTTGAAAATTAAAAGCTTTTTTAAAAAACAAAACATTGGGAAAATCAAAGATAAATTGAACAGACTTAAAATAGACTCTAAATGCCTCTTTGTGACTTGGGTTCTCAAAAACGATGCCAGTGGTTACATAAGTTCTAACAGATCCTATCAAACTAGAAGAGTTTCAGGCTTGTCAGCAGATCTGTAGTTCAAGCCTCATTAAAATTAGTAAGGTTGGCCACCCAAGTAGTGATCTGGGAAGTAGGTATGGAACACAGAAATCCATGAACCTTTGCTGAAGCAGGGAGGGCTTGATCACTTCAGTGAATAGAATGCCCATAGAGATACAGTCATAGATCTTTGGAAGACTTGAAGAAAGATAATTTTTAGATCACATTTATGGTTAGACATAGGAACTGAATTAACATGTAGTGAATTTAGCTTCAGATTACAAACTCTGGGTGGGCAGGCAGCAGTGATGCAATTTTATTCAGTTTTTCTTTCTTCTTACCAGCACCAAGCATAGTACATTCCTGATGCCAAATTGGCATTTCAAACTCAACATATCCAAAGAGAAATTAATCATTTTACCTTTTTAAACCATGAAGAGAGGAAGTGGTATGGAGGCAGTAAATTCTATACCCTGCTCTATTCTACCACTGGTTGTATTATCTTACATGAGACACTTCCTTCTGCACTTCAGTTTTCTCATTGTCTTTTGCCCTTCCTTCTTGGGATATTCATAGTAGATGTTCTAGAAAAGAATATAGAAGCTTATAATGGACCTGCTTCCAAGCAAGCATAATGGAGACTTCCCCTCTCTCCACTTTAGAGCATAAATAGGAATTCTCCAAATGTTTCCTGATATTATACTGGATGGTAATGAAAAGTCTTTCAATTGGTGGCTGAACCACCACCTCTGTAGGTGAATTAAAGGGATGATCCCTATATACCTCAGCTTCTCTTGTGGCTTTTGAGCAAGAGTTTAAAAGGGTTCAGTGGGTAATGACTGCTATAAAGAACTAATATATCTTTTAAGAGAACTACAGTAAGCAACACTATAGGAATTTTGAAGTCACTGACTGGGAATGACCTCCCACGTTACAAAAGTGAATTTATATCACTCTACTATATATTCAAGATTACCCAAAAGTTAAAAATAATTCCTTGCAGATAAATGCTATCCTACTATCCAATCTCACATTATTGTCATTTTTAGAAAGCAGTTCCTGGGTTTTGTGATGAAGAGAGCCATTTGCACCCAGAGAAAGGATGGTAGGAACTCAGTGTGGATCACAACATAGTATTTTCACTCTTTTTGCTGTTGTTTGCATTTTGTTTTCTTATTTTTTTTCTTTTTGATATATTTTTTTTCTTTTGCAGCATATTTGTGGAAATATGTATAGAAGAATTGTACATGTTTAATATATATTGGATTACTTGCTAACTAGGGGAAGGGGTGGGGGGGAAAGGGAAAAAATTTGAAAAAAAAAGTTTCTTCAAGGGTGAATGTTGAAAATTATCCATGCATATATTTTGAAAATAAAAAATCTATAATTGAAAAGCAAACAAAAAAGAAAGAAAGAAAGCAATTCCCGTTAAATCCCATTTTTCTTGTGATCATGTTCTTTTTTTCCCCTGAGGCAATTGGGCTTAAAAGTAACTTGCCCAGGATCACACAGCTAGAAGGTGTTAAGTATCTGAGGTCAAATTTGAACTCAGGTCCTTCTGACTTCAGGGCTGGTGCTGGGATCATGTTCTTTAATCTTAACCCTGAATCCAGAAAAATCTCAGGAACCAAATTTTCTAACTTAAAGGTTTTATACATCAATAAGACAATGGATACATGATTTCATCAATGTAAGTACTCCTTCCAACAGTATAAACTATCCACAGATTGCAACCCATTTATGTTTTCCTATTCCACTCTTATTCATCTTCTTACCTCAGTCATGTCTCACTTCCACCCCCTCCATATTAAATCCTAAATTTGTAAGAAGGAAAAACAATTTAGTAAAATAATTCAATAGTCTGATATTCTGTCCCCAATCACTCTTCTGTGAGAGAGGAGGTATATTTGTCTAAAATATTTTGAATGATTGATATAGAAGTTATTTTATTTTCTAGTACAGTTTAGAAGAAATTTATACTTCCCCTTTTGTTTTTCCTCCTCTGTTCCCTATGCTTATATGGGTCTTGAATATAGACAAAAGATGCCTTATTCCTCTGGAAAATAAACATTGGAACTTGTGACAAAAAGTTGGGGCAGCTAGGTGGTGCACCAGCCCTGAAGTCAGGAGGACTTGAGTTCAAATCTGGCCTCAGACTTAATGCTTAATGCTTCCTAGCTGGGCAAGTCACTTGACCCCAATTGCCTAGCCAAATAATAATAATAATAATAATAATAAAGGTGTATATCCTCCAGGAGCAGCTTCTAAACAAAAGGCCCCAAGGCCCCCTCACCCGGTTTACTATTTGTCTCATGTTAACTTTCATTGACACCTCTCAAGAATTGGGATAGAGGAAAGGAAGGGCCACATTTTGTCTCAGTATTCCAGCCTTCCTCAGCTTCTCCTGATGTTCCTGTCTTTTTCTCCACTATTAGTTCAAGTATACAATTTGAACTGGGCTGATGTGAAGCAATTCAGGGAACAAACACAAGTAAATTACATGGGCTCACTTCTCAACTTTCTCAGCAGTGTCAAAATAATAAGCAAACCTTTCTAAGCTTCTCCCATCTTGTCTACTCATCCCCCTTCCATTCTTGGAATCCCTATTCTTCTCACTAATGTGACTTATTTCCATTTAACTCCCTTTTTGGTTTCTGAGGAAGCAATATCTTTTTGTAGGGAGACTTCTAGCCCATTCTGTGATCACTGTCCAATGCACATTTTTTTTGTTACTTTTCTCCTGCTTTGGTTTATTCAACTTTTTGCTCTGTTTCCTTTGGATGAACTGCCCAGTTTGATCAACATTATCCTCATTTTCATTACCTCAGTCTCTTTTCTTTTTATTCCTTTCCCTTGAGTTGAGCTATCCTGATTAATGAGTGAATTATGCAAACTCATCTAACCCACTCACAAGATTCAACCAACCCAAAAAACATGCTGCTCATTTCATATATCCTCCAAGAAACCCAAAAGTACTAGAGCATCTGTCTTTTCTATCTCTACATATGTAGCCTACTCCAGAGACAGTAAGCAAATCAATACTGTGATTCCTATTGGAAAAGATTTTACTCTGAGCTCCATGATTTCATTCACTATGTCTGTGGCTTTACAAACCAAAACTTACTTCCTTGACTATCATTCTCCTATATGTATTATCTCCCCCATTAGATTATAAGCTTCTTCAAGTCAAGGTCTATCTGATTTTTACATTTGATTCCTCAGGGCCCAGCATATGTCATATGTTTATCAAATGCTTTTTCATTTCTAGAAAATCCCCATGGCAATGCAGGTGGTAGGATGAAGTAGCTAAAGTGCTAAAGAAAATATAAATATGCATAAGACACTGTCCTTTCCTTCTTGGAGATAATAAAGGAACTAAGATAGGTACACAAATTCCTATTTCTAGGAAATATATAGATATAGAATATACTATTCATATATATTATAGATATAGCTATTTATATAAATATAGATATATGTAGGTAAAGAATATAGTATTTCTTAGTCCTAATAGGGAACAACCGAAGATTTTTGAGCAGATGAGAGACATAATCAGGTACATGTATAAAGATTAGTTTGGCAGCAATAGGAAAGATAGTTTAGAAGGGGAAGGGTAGAGATAGTCTAAGCAAATGGCAGTAGAAATTTTCAACTATGATTGTAGTAGTAGAGAACCCAGGGGTAATATGCAGGAAAGATTATGGAGATAAAGTCAATAGGATCTAGTAATTTATTAGATCTGAAAGGTGGGGAAGAAGGAAAAGTCAATGTTAATAAATGCCAAGATTTCCAGCCTAATGTTAGGACCCTATTTCCTTGGTGTTGTACCTGGTATTATAAACTAAGAAATTTCCTTCTGCCTGTTTAGTGTAATGGCTGGAGTTGTTATAACAATATCTCACTCTCCGCTCACACTCAGATCCAGTCAGGAAAAAACAATCATTTTGGAAGATTAAAAAGATGGTTTTTTTGTAAGGAATAGGACAGTATCCCTTTGATTAAAAACTGACTTGTTCCTCAGAAGGGGGTGCAAAGAAACATATTCACTGATTTTCAGAGTTAATAGAACTTAGGATGAAGCCAAGCTTCAAGAGAGCACAAATAAAGGATTCTGGATGCAAGAAGGAGCATGGGACCTGACTAGTGAAAATGCTAAAATCCAGGTTTTCTGGAATCATTAACTCACTATCTCATCTACCTACTACCCAGGAAAAAAATGGAACTTTTTAGCTCTTCCCTCTTTATCCTGCCTCTATTCATTCTCTTCTAGAGGATTAGATCAGTAGGAAGCCTTATGGATATTCCCCTTCACTGTGGAGAGCAGTGGATAAAAGATTGCTCTTCTGGTGAGCAGAGGAGCAACTTGCAATATTTCTCTCTTTCTTCCTGTCCTTTTTCTCCTTTCTATTAGTCTTTGTGGACTTGTGCCAAAACTTGGGAAAGGTATCAAATTGACATGGTTCCGTCAGAAATAATTTTGTTTCTTATATTTCTAGAAGCGTTAAGGATTTTACTCTCAATACTTAGGAATCATTTCTGAAAGAAGTATATATTCATTTAATTAACTAGCATTTATTAAATGTCTATTGTCCGTTATTGAGTTAAGTGCTAGGGATACAAAGAGTCTATGTACTTCGTAATCTTCATTAAATGCCTCTGTTGCCTCTTCTTTCTCCTCTTTATTTTTTTTATACTAATAGGTTTTTTATATTTTATTAATTTTATTATTAATTTATTATTTTTCAAAATTTCAAAATACATGCAAAAATAATTTTCAACTTTCACCCTTGTAAAATCATGTGTTCCAAATTTTTTCTTTCCCCTAGACAGAATGTAATCCAATATAGATTAAATATGTACAATTCTTGTAAACATATTTCCACATTTATTATGCTGAACAAGAAAAATCAGATCAAAAAGGAAAAAATAAGAAAAAAAGCAAACAACAACAACAAAAAAGGTGAAAATATCATGTTGTGATCTACATTCAATCCCCATAGTCTTCTCTCTTCTCTTTATTTTATAAAAATGCATATGTTTTATTTAATGGAGTTAGCCTTAAAAGGTAGATTGGTGGCCATCACTGTCAATCATTAGAGGAAATCAGGCAATTTTGGTAGCAATGAGTAACTAAATTAATTTAGTGGTATTATTAATAAAATTAGTAAAGTCAGAAAGAACAGGTTTAGTGGAAGAAAGTAATAAACTACTAATTTGGATGAGTCAATTTAAGGAACCAATCTAAAAGAAGGGAATGGAAGATGCAAGAGTTGCCAGATTAATCATAAGAGAATCGGGAGAGAATGGAATTAAGTACACAGATTAGCCTTGAAGAGGAGCACAGATACTATTCTTCTAGCAAGGAAGAAGGAAAGAACTGTTGATAACACTGAAGAAGTTTAAGAAATTGAGGAGCTTTCATTCAATGGAGTCAGACTTTAGCTCAATTATCTGCTCTAAATTCATGAAGGGAGTTAAGCTTGTAGGCTTGAGAAGAGAAGAAACTAGAAACAGTCACATAAGAAATGAAATAAACTAGGCACTGAAAACTTGTTTTAAAAATTAATATTAGTTTACTTTGTAATGTTATTTATTTTATGCATTCAAAAACATTCTGAGAAGGAATTCACCAGATTATCAAAGGAGTACATGACACAAAAGAAGATGCTAAAATAGTCAATAAGAGTAGATTAATTTGATGTTATTATGTTATAATATTTATTTAAACAAATACATTGCATTGTGATTTCATTAGATTATCATTAATAGATAAAGAAGAAATTCTGTTCACTAATTGAAATCAGAAGACTTTTAAAACAATCATTATTGACTTCTTCACATCAAAATCTTATTATGTCATTATTTTTTCTCTTGTCTTTAATCTCTTCCTCTTCATTATTCCTTCCTAATCATCCACAAACATGCTAATAACTCTCTACAGGAAAAACAAAATCACCACAAAAACAATTTCCTTTGACAGGACTATTTCTTCAAGCTTGTGTCCTATGTCTCTTCTTTTTTTTACTACTAAATTTATTAGAAGAATTGACCCTGTTTTCTGCCTCTACTTTCTCACCACTCATTCTGTCTTTGGTGTCTAGCAATCTGACTTCCATTCACACCAATTTACTGAAACTCCTTTCTTAAAGATATTCATCTTTTAATGACAAATGTTGGAGGGGATGTGGGAAAACTGGGACACTGATACATTGTTGGTGGAACTGTGAACGGATCCAACCATTCTGGAGAGCAATCTGGAACTATGCTCAAAAAATTATCCAACTGTGCATGCCATTTGACCCAGCAGTATTTCTACTGGGCCTATATCCCAAAGAGATTTTAAAGGAGGGAAAGGGACCCATATGTGCAAAAATGTTTGTGGCAGCCCTTTTTGTAATGGCAAGAAACTGGAAACTGAATGGATGCCCATCAATTGGAGAATGGCTGAATAAATTATGGTATACATGAATGTTATGGAATATTACTATTCTGTAAGAAACGACAAGCAGGATGATTTCAGAGAGGCCTGGAGAGACTTGCATGAACTGATGCTGAGTGAAATGAGCAGAACCAGGAGAACATTATACACAGCAACAAGACTATACGGTGATCAATTCTGATGGACATGATTCTCTTCAACAAAGATGTGATTCAAACCAGTTCCTATTGTTCAGCGATGAAAATAGTCATATACATCCAGAGAGAGGCCTGAGGGAACTGAGTGTGGACCACAACACAGCATTTTAACACTTTCTGTGAATATTTCCATGCATTTTGTTTTCCTTCTTAGGTTTTTTTTTTTCCTCTCTCTTTCTAGATCTGATGTTTCTTGTGCAGTAAGATAACTGTATAGATATGAATACATATATTGGATTTGTCATATAATTTAACATATTTAGCATGTATTAGATTACCTATTATCTAGGGGTGAGGGGAGGGGGTAAGGAGGGGAAAAGCTTGGAACAAAAAAAAAGTTTTGCAAAGGTTAATGTAGAAAAATCACTCATATGTTCTGTAAATAAAAAGCTTTTAATAAAAAAAAATTCATCTTTAATTGAGGAATTCAATTACCTTTTCTCTTTCCTCAACTTCTTTAACTACTCTGCAATAAATGACACTGAAGGACTTCCTGCCATCTAGGGGAGGGGAGGGGACTGGGGGTAAAATTTGTAATGGAAAGCTTTGTAAAGATCAATGTTGGGGAACTACCCATACATATGTTATACAAATAAAAAGCTTTAAAAAAATGACACTGAAGACTACTCCCTCCTTTCTGGACATTTATCTTGATTTTTCATAATAGCTCTTAACCTGATTTTTTCTATTACCATTCTGGCTCTTTCTTCTTCCTCAAGTTATAATCTTAGCAGACTCTCTTTTTAGCCTATGCCTTGGTAGGTATTTAATAAATACTTATTGATTGATTATTCTCATCCATTCTCACCTCTCACTTCTGTATGGTTGACTTTAGGCTTGATCTCACTGAGTCTTAAGCTCCAGAATCCCTTTTCCAATGGTTTCATTTGGGTATCCTTCTGGTAGTAGAAGCTCAACATGAATAAAAATTAACTAATTTTTTTCCTTTTATCCATTAATTTTTTTTCAATTAACAAGCATTTATTTTCTCTCCTATGTTCTTCCAGCTTCATTGGTGTTCTAGAATACTGTTTGATCATAATTCTCAAGTCTTTCAAATTTGACATTTTTTACAATGTAATTGTTATTATATAAATTGTTCTGTTTCCCTCACCCTAAATAAAAAAGTCAGCATGTTTCTCCTTCATTGTATTCTTCCTGACTTCCTTATTTCTGGTCATTGTCATTCCATGACCTACTAAATAGAGTCCAGACTACCCCAGCCAACTCTTCAGAGCCTTCCATATTTTGGATCCAATCTAGTTATCTAGCCTTAATATACTGTAAACTCCAGCCAAGATCATGCTTCTTTCTCTCTTTGATTTTTTCATGCCTTTACTTAATGTTTACTCACTCCCCCATCTTTTCCTATTGAAATCTTTACCCGTCTTTTAGAATAGTGGAAGGAGGGGTATACAAGAAGCAAATAATCTCTTCAGATCTGATTTTCTTTCTAAAAATGTTTTGAAGGTCTCTTTGTTATTGAATTCTTCCTTTTTCATTTATACTTAAGATAAGTTACCTTAGACTGTATCCTGAGCTCCATTGCTCTATAGCACACATTGTTTTATTCCCTTCAGTGTTTTCTTCTAAGTGCAATAGAGTCTTGTATTATTCACATTTTTCCCTTTGTATTTGAAGTTCTTCCTCCAGATCACTAGGAGAATTAGTTTTAATTTATTTTGTTTTATCTATTTTAATTTTATTATTTTCAGTTCTAAATTATTTCTCTCCTATCCTCTCCTGTATCTATGGAGAGTACAGGAACAAATTACCTATTTTGTACCTGATTCATATTGTATATTGAGTATTTTTCTCCCACTTTTGGGGAAAACACAGAACCATAACCTAATCATGAGTGAAATTGTCTCCAAAGTGTTGGGATAGGTGTTCCACAGGCCAAAGAATATGAAAAAGGGAGCCAAGTCCTTCTCATTAGAAATTAGGGTTCCCCAGAATTAGATCTAGAACTAAGGATCCCCTTAGTACATAAATAGCCTTTGGAAGCCCAGCACAGCAATTCTTTAAGTAGTGTATGTGTGAATGTGTGTGTGTGTGTGTGTGTGTAAAGCAATGATTGTTTTTAAGATCACATTGTATTTAATTTTGTTTATTAAAATGGCTTTTTAATAGCTTTTTCCCCCCCAACTACAAGCAGAGTTTTCAGCATTTACCTTTGCAAAACCTTGTATTCCCATAAACATCAAGCAATCCAATAAAGATTAAACATATACAATTCTTCTAAACATATTTCCATATTCATCATGCTGCACAAGAAAAATCGGATCAAAAGGTGAAAGAAAAAAGGGAGGGGGGGGGAAGCAAACAGATACCTACCAAAAAAAAAAAAAGAGGTGAAAAAACTATGCTTTGATCCACATTCGGTCTTCATAGTTCTCTCTCTGTATCTTTCCTTCACAAGTCTATTGGAATTACCTTGAATCACTTCATTGTTGAAAAGATCCAAGTTTATCATAGTTCATCATCACATAATCTTCTTGTTACTGTGTACAATGTTCCCTTGCTATTCACTTCACTTAGCATCAGTTAATGTAAGGCTTTTCTGAAATCATCTGCTGATTGTTTCTTATAAAACAATAATATTCCATTACATTCATATGCCATAACTTATTCAGCCATTCCCCAGCTGATGAGCATCCACTCAGTTTCCAGTTTCTTGTCACTACAAAAAGAGCTGCTACAAACATTAATGTACATGTGGGATTTCTTTTCCTTTTTTTTTTTTTTTAAGGATCTCTTTGGGATACAGGCTTGGGAGAGAAACTGCTGGATCAAAGGGTATGCACAATTTGATAACTCTTCGGGCATAGTTCCAAATTGTTCTCCAGAATAGTTGGATCATCTCACAACTCCACCAACAATGCATTAGTGTTCCAGTTTTCCCACATCCCCCTTATCATTTTTCCTGTCCTCTGAGCCAGTCTGAGAGGTGTGAAGTAGTACTTCAAAGTTGTCTCAATTTGCATCTTTCTAATCAATAGTGATTGAGAGCATTTTTTCATATGAAGTGGCTTTAATTTCATCATTTGAAAATTGTGTTTATATCCTCCAACCATTTATCAATTGGGAAATGGCTTGTATTCTTGTAAATTTGACTTAGTTCTCTAAATGTTTTAGAAATGAAGCGGATATAAAAATTTTCCCCCAGCTTTCTGCTTTCTTTCTAATCTTGGCTACTGTACAAAAACTTTTTCATTTAATGGAATCAAAATTACCTGTTTCACATTTCATAATGTTCTCTAGTTCTTCTTTGGCCATATTATATTACTTTCTTTTTCATAGATCTAAGAGGTAGAGTATCCTTTATTCTCCTAATTTGCTTTTAATGTTATCCTTCACGTCTAAATCATGAAGCCTGTTGGTCAATGCCTAGTTTCTGCTATACCGTTTTCCAGTTTTCCCAGCAATTTTTGTCAAATAGGGAGTTCTTATCCCAGAAGCTGGAATCTTTGGATTTATCAAATACTAGATTACTATAGTCATTGACTATTGTGTCTTGTGAACCTAACTTATTCCACTGATCACTACTCTGTTTCTTAGTACTAAATTGTTTTGATAACTTGTTTTATAATATAGTTTTAGGGCTGGTATAGCTATGCCATCTTCCATTGCATTTTTCCCCATTAATTCCCTTGAAATTCTTGACCTTTTTTTCTTCCAGATGAATTTTGTTATAATTTTTTCCAGCTCTATAAAATAATTTCTTGGCAGTTTGATTGGTATGGTACTGAATAAGTAGATTAATTTTAGTTAGAATTGTCATTTTTATTATATTATCTCGGCCTACCCTTGACCACTTGTTAGTTTTCTAATTAGTTAGATCTAACTTTATTTGTGTGAAAACTGTTTTGTAATTGTAACCCCTACGTTTTTGACCAAGTGCCATTAATTGACAGGTACCCAAGAACTCTGAGAGTGGCAGCATCTCAAGCCAGTAGTCCTGCTTTTGGCTCAGATCCTGCAGCCATAATGTGGGGAAATAACTCCTATGGAGAAGAGGTCATCCCATGTCATCCCATCCTTCCAAGTGCTGATCAATTGCTACTTATGAGGCCTTTAGCCCAGGTGTGAGGCAGCCAAGCACCTGAAGGAGAGGTGGGAAGTGACTTGGGCCAGGTGAGCAGAAACATCACCACCATCCTAATCATCCTCTTCCCAAAGATCTCAGTAGAGTTAGCCCTATACTCTAAGACCCAAGGATCATGGTAGAACCATCGGCCTCTGTTGAGAGGCGGCCTGGTAACTGTCTCTGTTAGTCTTTAAGCCACAACTACTGAAAAGCTAGAGAAGTGGTCCTCTGCCCCCTAGTGCTTAATGTCATTAAATAATTCAGCATCAGAAAATGATAGGATTTTGCCAGTGAGAATCACATGAATAAAGAAACATTACCCTTTTTATCTCCCTAACTACCCAAGCCTCTTCTCTGCTTTGTCTTTCTCATTTGAATGTAAACTCCTTGAAAGCAAGGACTATCTCCAGCAGTCCCTATCACTTAATTCAGTGCTTTTGCGTTTGTTAAATGCTCAATGTTTTTTCATTCATTCATTCATTCATTCTTTGCATATACATTATTAGTTCTAAAATGCTTCTTAAACCTACTCTAGAGGCTACCTACAATCTGTTTTGCAAGAAGTTTGTGGAATAAATAAAGGCCACAAGATCACTCCACATGTCAGTTTACAATTGCATTTCATTGTGTACTGGCTTAAGAGAAAGATGACTTAGGCTGGGAGAGTCTGTGAGTGAGGTCACTTAATGCAAACTCATCATTTTGCAAATGAGAAAACTGAGGTCAAGAGGGATTAAGTGGTTTGAAATATTAATGAGTACTAAATTCTAATGTACTAATAGTACTCAGTGAGTACTGAGTACTATTTGATTTGTCCAAGAGCACAAAGAGAGTAGCTACAATTCAAACATAGATCCTCCCAATGAGAAGTGTTGAGAGTTTTAAGAAAATCAAGATAAAACATCCATTAAACAATATTTTACTTTAACTAGACTTTTCTTCTTCATATGGCCAAAAAGAGAAAAATCCCCTGAAAACAAAGTTATATGTTGGGCTTTAGTCCTTTTCTATTTTAAGGCAAATTCCTAAAAATTCTCCTGAATCCATACATATTCAATTCCATTTCCTATTCCTTCTATATCTATATAATAATCTTCCATAATTATTGATGTTCAAAATTTTCATACCACAAACACTTTCAAAACCTTTGTTATTCAAGAAAGTTTACATGATTTTCATTACCATATTTTCTAAGGAAAAAAGTGGCCTAATACATTTTAGAAGGATTTTTTAAAATACAAATATTAGAACCCAAAGTTGGGGAAGGGGAGGAGATTTGAAGGGGAAAATTATCTCTATAATCTTCAATTAACGATAAAATCCAACTAATCAGGATATACCATTCCCTGAGCATACCAATTAATTCAAATTCTACTGTAGTATCTTAAGATTCAATTTTTAGCACAATTCAGAAGAAATAAAACCTGGTTCTGTAAATCTAACTGCCCAGTGGTTCTTGTAGCCACTCACCTACTTATCTATTTCAGATTATGATAATGGTTTCCTGGAATTGAGTGATATAATACTAGAAATGGAAGATGTTTATTCGCCACGAAGATTCCATATGCCAGCTTCCTGTCATAATCAAGTACAGTTACTCACATCATTTATGATTTCCAGTCTTCCCTGTAACCCATGCTGTGCATTTTAGGAGTTCTGGGTTTTATTTATTTATTTTAAATTGAGCCTTCCTGTCCTCAAAAGGAAAACAGCCTTTGTGAGAGTGAGTCAGTGAGGGGAGGGGAGAAGGGAAGGAGGGGAGAGATGGAGGAGTTACACTTTTCTGGTATTCACTGAATTGGAGTGTTCTCTCAAATTAATTTTCTGGGAAACTTTACTTATAATAAGGGATAACATTTAAATGATATTGTGTGCATTCTCTCTTATAACAAGGCATAATACTAGAACGTTGCTGTTCTGTTTGATTCACGTGGAATAAATGTAAATATTAAGACTAGGTTCAAATAAGTCACACTCTGAAATATTAAAATTTATAGCTGATGAGGTAATTTTATTCAGGCTCATTGTGATGTGTGACAATTTTAATTTGTGATTTTATGAAATAAAATAATGTTGGCCAGGTTGTGGTAAAGTGACTCACTCTTAATGATATGTATAACACTTCACATATTGGTGGAAGTGTCTTATTTGGCAAACAACTTTTCAGAACATACTTAAGAAACAGAAAGTAAATGACAATGACCTCAAAAACACAGGTGTTAAGTCAAAAACAAGCCTTTTTACTCCAAATCTTTCCAGTATACCAGACTGCAGTATTGAGTCTGAGAGTCAGGAGCTGGACTCATGAGTCCCCTCAAACCTCTCTTAGACTTTTGTACTCTTATTTCACATGCAATTCTAACAAATTTTGCTATTTACCAGACTATAGCAGATTATACACAGCTATTAAGGAAAAAGAAATAGCAGAGAAAGCTCATCAAGTCATAAGAAAAGGAACTCAGAAGTCACTCAGTTCAACCTGTACTTGAAAGAAAGCACAAAAGCAAGGGAGGAAACCACAGAATTATAAAAAACATAAATAAGAACTCAAAAACTATTGTATTCTGGTAGAATTTATTTATAGGGAATGCATACCTTATATATCTCACTTACCTTGAGAGCACCATTTTTTAAAAAAATTCAGCATAACGCATTTATTGAAGCTCATAATGATAACTTTAAATAGTTTGTTGAATATCTACCTTGTATAGGGCATTGACAAAAGATTAATTTATATTCTATATATTCATTAAAAAATTAAGTCTTTAAACAGCCAAAGACAAAATGCTATATCAAGATAATGGATTGGAATGTAAAATTTCAACTAAGATAGCTTTCTCATAAAGACATGTCTCTTAGAGAGATATATACTTGGACAAATGCATGATACAAAATAATATATAATAAAGTACATAAGAAAAATGCCAATTAAGTATTATGTATAAGTTCTAACTGAGAGGACCGAAGAGGCTTTTCAGATAAGTGTGAATTAGTCTTTTAAGGATGCATAGGAGTTTACTAGGCAGCCTAGCAAAGGAGTGGAGGAAGGAAAATGCAAGAAAAATTGTGAAACAGTATAGTAACAGGGGTCAAAGCTGGAAAGACTAGTGTTGTCAGATTTCAGGTCTCAAATACCAAACAAAGGAATTTGAACTTGATTCAGTAGAAAAGAGGATCATCAATGGATTTTGAGCAGATAAATAAATGCTTATTTAAACTGAATTGTTTGTTGAACAATTAGATTTGTGTATAAATACAATCAATTTTATAAAACTATCTTTAAGATGGATTAGGAGAGAGAGTGGAAGGAAGAGTTATCAGGAGGCTATTACAATAATCTAGGCAAGTGGTAATATGAACTTGTACCAGGGGCTGCCAGTGAAAAAAGGGAATGACAGAGGCAAGAGAGATTGTAAGAACAGAAGAGAGAAATGGTAACTGGTTGGCCCTATGTATTAAGGGAAAGGAAAAATTCAAAGATACCAAACAGCAAAGTTTCAAATGACAATCTACTGCACCACCTAGCTGCCCCCAAATACAGTCTTTTGGTTGATTTATGGAAGCTGCTTACAGAAATAGTGATATCAGAAGAAATGGTAGGTTTGGGGCAAATGTGAAGTTCTAAGTGTTGATAGAACATCCAAGTGAAAGTGTTTATATAACCTTTGCTTAAAGACCTCTATTTCAGTTCAACCCATTACCTCCTGAAACGGTTCATTCTATTTTTGCATAATTTGAATTGTAAGGAAATTTTTCTTAATATCAAGCCCGTATTTGTTTCTTTGGAACTTCCACCCATTGCTACTAGTTCTGCTCTTTGGAGGCAAACAAAAGTCTAACAGCTTTTGAAATGACAACTTTTCAAGTATTTGAAGACAGCCATTATGTTCAATTTCTTTCCCCACCTGAGCCACTCCAGCTTTCTCTCCTCCAAGTTAAACATCTCAAAACCTTTCACCATTCCAGTCCTCTTCAGGACAATCTCTTAATTTATCAATGTTCTTTTTAAAATATGGTGCCCAGAACTAAATACAATTATTTAGATGTGGTCTCACCAAGACAGAGCAGAGGGGAGGTATCACCTCTTCATTCCTAGAACTGTATTTCTCTTAATGAACTCTATTTGGTAATAAGAATTGTTTGGATATCATATTGTGCTGTTAACTCATTTTGAGTTTGCAATCTACTAAAATCCCTTCACAAATTGCTGTCCAATAGAAAAGGAAATATTTTTACATCATAATGAACTATTTTCAACAATTGGCAAAGTGGCTAAATATAGATAAAAATAAATTTCTCTCTCTTAGCATATTTGTACCAGATAAACATTTTCATTTTATTCTTGTTTTAAATCAAAATACAATGTGGAATCATATGTAAGACTGTATTTGATGTTGAGTCAAAGGTTACAAACCTTCGCTCAAATAAAAAAGTTCAAAATTGAAATTAATCTTATACATGATTATCTTTAAAGCTACAATTTCATTCAAATGTTGTTTATATTCAATAAAATTTGTAAAATAAATTTAGTTATCAAGTCTCACAAATAATAGTATGCATATGATGTCTAATTGGATTACTTCTTTTAATTTTTATATAATGTCCCATATAAAAAAATCATAACAATTTACTATTTAAAGCTTTCCTAACTAGAAGTAGAATAAAACAACCTTTTAAGGTATATTCATAATATAAATTTTAATTTGGAACTTGTTTGGTAAAAATTATCATTGAAGTAATCATAAGGACAGAGAATGAATTTAAAAGAATATTATGGATAGTAAATTCAGTTACTCTAGAGGTTCACAACACCATTTTTGTGGTTGTTGAAAGGAGTTTAAGGAACACAAAAATAATAGAACTACTGGTTTATACCTAATTTATTCATCCTTTTTATAAAAATATAACAGGAAGTGTTTTTACCCAAGGCTTTACTAAAAGGGGAAGAAGAAAATGGAACAGTAGCTAGATAGAATGAAACAATCCAATGAAATGCTCTTTTCTCTGTACCTTCCCTTCCCTCCTCTTCTATCCTGTCCTATGCTGTCTTCTCTTTTCTTCTCTTTCCTTCCCTCACTTTCTCTCTATCTCTCTATCTTTCTGTCTTCCTCTCTCTTACTCCCTCCCTCTCTGTCCTTGTCTCAGGCTCTCTGTCTGTGTGTCTATCAGTCTCTGTCTCTGTCTCTCTCTCTGTCTCTCTCTCTCTCTCTCTCTCTCTCTCTCTCTCTCTCTCTCTCTCT
>JAJPUD010001080.1:312423-420126 GCA_023553655.1 Myrmecobius fasciatus | reverse complement strand
CTCTCTCTCTCTCTCTCTCTCTCTCTCTCTCTCTCTCTCTCTCTCTCAGCAGCAATGGAGACAGCAAAATAGAAGACAAAGATGATGATTACTGGAATGAGTTCCTAGATAATTTTTCAGGAAGCAGGAGGCATGAGGGAGGAAAAAAGGCTGGGAGAATGAGATTAAGGACACAGGAAGGGGGATTAGCTTTAATTAGAAGAAAAAATCTTTATTTGTCAGTATAAACTAGCTTCTGGTTTATACTTATCCCAAAGAAAATAGGGAAGGAGATTTTGATATTGTTGTTTCTGAGAAGTTTTGAAAAGGCAAGCAAGAAAGGAAGGGTGCTGCCAAATAATGACTTCAACCTTCTTAATGAGGCAGAAGACTAAGTTATCTTTTGCAAGATGTTAGAGAGGAGATGCAGTTGGAGGCTTTAGAAGAAATTAAAATGTTCAGAATAGTCACTATAGCAAACAACAGTCAATAAAAGAATATTCTGGAATCACAGAATTAAATCAATAACTTTAAGAAGGTGGGAGACTGAATAATATATTTTAGAAAGATTTCCATTAAAAACAATTTAACTATAACAAGTTTTGTTATTTAAAGTGACAAGCTTCAGTTATCTGGAAAATTCATGTATGTGGGACCAGAGACCACATCCTGAATGTTGTGGTTTAACCAAAAAGGGATTTGTTAGAACCAGTGTGGGACCATACCAACAAATCAGACAAGGATATTGTGGTGAGCCCTTGCTGCTGCCATAAGTGACCAATGCCCTGGGGAGGCAAGATTATAACAAGCAAACATATTTTGCCAACAATAGTGGTACCATGCTTCTTGATCCCATGAAGACTTTGAGTCACAAAATTGAGGGCTAGTAAGTTCCTTTTTGTTTGACTCTCTCATTTTAAAGATAAGTAAATTAAAGTACAAAAAGCTTAGATGACTTGATAAAGGTTAGACAGATAAGTAGGAAAATCAGGATTTATGCCAAAACCTCCAAATCTAGTGCCCTTTCTACTCCATCATGACCTCTCTCCAGTTTACTATTTCCATATCAGTTTACTGATTTTAATGTCTCAGGAAACCCTAGTTCTTGACCTGGCCCTCTCTCTGTTTTATACCCATTTGGATATTGATTTAATGCCAACCCTTTTTTTCACCAGGAGAGGGACTTTCTTTCAGTCCCTATTATTGCTTTAATTACCAGCACATATTAGCCTCCCCACCATAGAATTATAACTGATTTTTTTTCATTTTTCTTTTTCTTTGGTCTTGTTTTCCTTCAAAGAATGTTTTTTTAATAAGGTCCACCACCCATTATCTCACCTAAAATAGATTTGTTCCTTTAAGACAATAAAAATAATAAATAATAAAATAAAATTCGAGGATTCACAAAACATATTTGCAGATTAAAAGAAAAATCTAACTTATATAGAGAAACTCTCATTTTTCTAGAATCTGCCATAACTTAGAAATAGCCATTTCCTTAGAGGATAACTTTGCCCATGGTGGAGGGAGCTGTCCAGCTGCAAACAATTTAGGAAATGTTGGAAACCTGGTCTACCCTGGTGTGGTGAAACTGACACAAACACTTCCCAGGAAATTGATTATGACAAAGTGTGTGAACTTTCTGTGGAGCTAAGACCTTTTTTAGTTATCTCAGTGCTGAAACTATAATTTTGATATGTAGTCCCACATCTCTTTAATCCCTCTCCAAATTTAGTCTTTGGGACTTCTGATCCACACACTTTTCTACCTTTGGCCCTCCTGATGACATTACCACAGTAACTGACTCAGGCTTTTTACAAAATCACTGGAATGCTTCAAATCTCTCACAGAATAGGAACCTTCTTTCTCCACCGATCAATAGCTTCATACTTCCCTAGGAACAGCTCTGAACCCCAACCCATGACAGATCTTATTGACAGCAAAATCCTAGGAAAGTGCCAATTAAACCTTAAAGACTAGTAAAGAATTAAGGCCCCATGTTTATGTCTAAATACCACCTTTAAAGCCTCAAAACACTTTCTGGTATTTAATCCATAATATACAATCAAATTTTTAAAGGTATTTTGCTATACAAATTGGAACTGAAAGAAATAAAGCTAGCACTCACATAGCAGTATAAGGTTTGCAAAATGCTTTTTGTTTTATCTCTTTTGATCTTTACAATGACATAAGACAGATACTATTATTATTCCATTTTACAGATGAAAATGGAATCTGAGAGAAGTTAAATAACTTACCCACAGGGGTAAGCTGACCATTGGACAGTGTCTGAAATTAGATTTGAACTGACTTCAGAGCCATTGCTCTAATCACTGTGCCACCTAGTTGCCCCTTTTAAGCTATTTTTCAATTCAACTAAGTGAAATCAAATGAAGGCAACATTTAATACTTATTATGTACAAACCACTAACTAGGTGTCTTGAATACAAAGATAAAAATTTCCTGTCCTCAAAAATCTTTTGATCTAGTTAGATGTGGATGGGCCAAATACATACATCACTATATACAAGTTAGAAAATTATTAAGTTCATAGGAGAGATCAAAGTAGTCCATAAATTTAAGGACAGAGAGGTCTCTTCTAGCAAGGGTGATCAGGGAAAACTGATGGCAGTTGAGTTGGGCCTTGAAGAAAGATCTCAATAGGTTAGTTCATAGGTGGAGGGGGAGTAGTATGTTCTAGGTATAGGAGACAGCATTTACAAAAGCACTAAAGTAGGAGAGATGGGAGTCTAATGTGCGTAGAAGGTATAATACGCAGACATGAATGCCATGTAATTGTGTAAAGTGGAGTTAGATATGGAGAACTTTTAAATTATAAATGAAGAAATGCTTATTTTATTTGATAAATAATAAGTGTCATCAAATGTTTTTAAGCAGGGAAATGACATATTTAAATTAGGAAAATTATTTTTGCCAATGTTATGAATAAATGGTGAGGAGAAATATTGGTAGCAGGGCAACTAGGGTACTATTTGCTTAGAACAAATTCAGCTTAGAGGAGCTAGCAGTGCAGAAGAAAATGTGCCCTGCAAGTAGTTATATTGAGAGAGGGGGCAGACTCTGAAAAAGTGACACCCCAGCATTAGATTGGTGGAGAAAAAGGGTGCCTTGGTAGAAAAAGTAGAGGCAAGTGGTATGTACCAATAACTCAGAGGACCATCACATTTCAACAGCTTGAGTCAAAACCTCAGTTACCCTGTTTTAGTTACAGATCCTTGCTAATGTAATATTCTAGGTGATAAGAAATAAAACCTTATTATTATAAAACCTGAACTGGGTAATTACAGTCCAAAGAATGAGATAGATTGAGAGCTATTTCAGAGATAAAGATGACAGGACATGGCAAATGATTGGCAATGGGGAGCAGAATTGGTGAGGGCAAAAAAAAATTAAGGATCACTCTAGGCTTTCAACTGGGAAAATGGTGATAATATAAATATGAATTTCACAGGGGCAAGTTTTGAAAAGAAGATAACTTCAGTTTTATGCTTTGGCATTTTGAATTTCAGGTGTTATTGAAACATTTAGCTAGAGATGTGAATGAAAGCACTGGTCTAAATAATTGTGCTACCCGGCAACAACAGTACTATATGACGATCAATTCTGATGGACATGGCTCTCTTCAACAATGAAATGTTTCAAACCACCTCCAATTGTTCACTGAAGAAAGCCATATACACCCAGAGAGAGGGATGTGAAATGTGGACCACAACATAACATTCTCATACTCCTTGATTGATGTTTGCTTACATTGTGTTTCCTTTATCTGATATATTTTTTGTGTGGATAAGATTTTTCTTGCACACCAATGATAAGTTTGGAAATATGTATACATATATTCGATTTGCCAATATTTTAACATAATTAACATGTAGTGGATATCCTGCCATCTAGGGGAGGGGTGGGGAGTTGGGGGGAAAATTTGTAACAGAAAACTATGTAAGGGTTATTGTTGAAGAATTACCCACACATATGTTATGCAAATTAAATAAATTATTTATTTATTTATTTGTTTGTTTGTTTGTTTGTTTATTTATTTATTTATTTATTGTGCTACCATCCCTTCCAGTTCTAAACCCTCAGAACTTTCAGTGGTATGTGTAACAAACAGTTGAAAATGTAGGTCTGAATTTGCAGAGGTTTGAGTGTCTAAGTTCACAGTGGCATTGTCTTCAGCTAAGTGGTTAAGAGACTTTAGGCTCAGTCATTAATCAGTATACTGTGTTGTCCTTCTCTTTTGTGGACTATTGGTGTATTATATTCAGACTCCCCATTTTTCTGTGGTTTGCTGATTTTTTTTCCATGTCTTTTCGTCACCTAGCAAACGGGGGCATTCTATGCCCTTTCTCCCAACAACAATAGGGGCAAAGACAGTTTTGTTTCATAACTAAACAAAAACAAATAAATACTCCCTTAACTACAATAATGCCTAAAAGTGAGCCATCAATTGCCCTGTAGGCCTTGAATAGCAGCAAAAAGTTGTGGAGATGAAAATTCAGGATATTAGACTTATCCACCAACTGAAACAATCTTCAGAACCCACACTCTGGGACCATTTTTATTTCAGGAAGAAATAAATGTTTTCCAATGCAGGGATTATCATACACCAGAAGCACAGGGAATTTCCCAGATTAGTTCACTCAGAACACAGAAGACCTCCCAGGATTTCCTAATAATTTTGCCCTGTTTATGAAGATCTATTCCAGGGAATCCCCCATACTTTGAGCCAGGGGAAAGCCTTCAACTGCTGCTTATACTTATTAAATGACCTCCTGCTGGATATTTTGAAGAGTTCCTCTAGGAGTGCAAGAAGATTTTCTGTTCATCCCTTAAATCCAGAAAAATCAGTGCTGGATTTGTCCTGATTGGGAGGGGGTAGGATGGAAGTGAGGAATTATAGGAACAGTAGTCAACTTCTTCAGGAGCTTGAGCCAAGATTGGTTTTTAAATACATCTATACTAAAGTTGGTTGTTTTTTTTAAAGAAGTCTTGTGTAGTCCTTTTGATGAGTTACTGGTCAACTTCTTATCTTCCACACACAATGAGTCATGTCCCATCTCCATACCTTTGAACTAGCCAAACCCCATGCTTGGAATGATATTTCCTCTTCTGCCTTCTTAGAATCTCTAAATTATTTCAAGACTTAGCTCAAGGGTCAAATTTGCATGAGATCTTTCTTGGGGCCTCAGCTGTTAATGCCGTTCCTTCTAAGGTTATATTGTATATATTTTGTATATAGTTATGTATCTATGCATTATTTCCTTCATTAGAATATATATATATATATAAATACTCCTTGAGGGCAAGGACTGTTTTTAAGAAAAAATATTAATATTAATACTGTACTCATCTGCCAAAATATCTTTAATTTTATCCTTAATGAAATATCCAAACCTCCCGAACATTTCTTTTTTGGAGAGATGTCCACTTGGCATATTCTCTACCTTTTCATCCTTCATTCTCTGACATAACATTTGTGGGAATCTGAAGAAGAAAGCCAACATATGCAAAAAATACAGCTTGGGCTCATATTCTAAAAGCAATGAATAAATAAGTTACCATCCTGTTCTCTCCTGAATCATGATTAGCAGTGGGAAACAAGGCAATAATCACATTTTAATTAAATACCAAGGATATGGGAATAAAAAACCCATAAAGCAGAGATAATGGCAAAAAGTGGTACAGAAGCAGATGGCAGTGTGGGATGGTAAAGGGAGATAGATAGCCTGGAGAAGATGATGGGAAGAAGGAGAGGCACCGAAAATCATTCACATCACCATGGATTAGAGTTGGAAGCCCTGGGTAACATGGATCTTATGGACAAGGAAGAAGATTCAGGGTAGGGAGCAGGAGTTTTAAGTCTCATTTTTATAGGGTTTTGAGGGAACAGATTCTTATTTGGGGGTTCATCAACACATCCAAATCATCTCAAAGTCATTGGTAAAACTTCAAAGCCAACATGTCCATGTCATCTCAAAGTTATTACCTCCTTTTTGATGTTCTGCTGGTCTGGACTTGTGGAGCTCTGGAATTTGTCAGGAATTTACATATCACAGAGCCAGAACCTTTGACAGCAATGCCTTAATGGCTTCTGCCAATTCTTACCAGCACATCTTACCAGGATGTGAATTTTAGTTAATATGATGCAATTTGTAAATTGTATTCCTTTGATCTTTGGAACAGTGTGTACCTGACTTCTATGTTACCCTTTGCAATCTTGTTTCTTTGTTGTTGCCCCTTTATACTATCTACTTATAAACTTACTATATTGACTAGAAAGGGAAGGGAAGTCTGGGGAAACCAGAACAAGATACAATTTAAATCAGTGTCCCTTCATATAGGAGGCTCTTACTTTAAACTTGAACAAAGTTTATATTCATCTTGAAATCAATATACAGCTGACTCTTTATGCCTTCTCCTCTTGAAAGAACTCCAGAGGGAAAAAATTCTAAAACAGTGCTTAGGTATGATTTATGTCTAAGATCTCCCCAAAAGAGTCCCTACTAGAAAAAGTTGCTCAGTGTACAAAAACAGGTATGAGGCATATTTATTTCCTCCACCACAAAGGAAATAGCAAAAGACTGATAAGTACTTCTTAATATACTTAAAAGACAAGTTTCATAAATATGTATTAACATAATATATAAACAATATTTTATCATCTACATTTACCTGACAGGTAAAAGTATTTTGTGAGATTGCTGAACATATATTTCACTTTTACCTCAGATCTGAACCATTTAAGCAACTCACACATCCAGATCTAGTCACTCTTTAGCCCTTTTGAATTCAGGACAGTCCTATAGGTGGTCATTTTCTTCTTTGAGAACTAATGAGGTTAAGTTGCTGGATGCATATCACATTAGCCAAAAACCTGGTGACTTTCAAATTCATGAGGCAGCAGCTAAACCTGTCTATCTCTAGCTATCTCTGCTGGTTTCTGCTCACAAATCTGGGGCCAGAGGAAAAACCATAAAAATAAAGGAGATAGGGGGCAGCTAGGTGGCACAGTGGATAGAGCACCAGCCCTGAAATCAGGAGGACCTGAGTTCAAATCTGGTCTCAGATACTTAACATTCCCTAGCTGTGTGACCCTGGGCAAGTCATTTAACCCCAATTGCCTCAGCAAAAAGCAAAAAACAAAACAAAAAAAACAAAAAAGTTTAAAACACAAGATAACTTTGTTGGGGCAGCTAGGTGGCACAGTGGTTAAAGCACCAGCCTTGAAGTCAGAAGGACCTGAGTTCAAAGAAGTCAGAAGGACCTGAGTTCAAATCTGGTCTCAGACACTTCCTAGCTGTGTGACCCTGGGCAAGTCACTTAACCCCAATTGCCTCAGCAAAATAAATAAATAAATAAATAAAATAAAGGAGATAGCCAGGGACTCGAGCTCACCAAGGCAAGCATGTTTGCTCATCAACATGTGTTTAACCTGTGGACCACTACTGGGTAGAAAAGGATAGAAAATAATTCCTTCTTTTCCCCTCTCCCACCACCCAGGTTCAAGAGAGAGGCTACAAGAGTCCCAAAACTTCTTGTTCAAAAGATGGATATTAATAATTTATTTGCATGAAATTATTTTAATGTTTAATTCTTTAAGTAAGAGTAATCACTAGTAGGAAAGATGATTTCTCTCAAGCTCATCAATTAAGTAATGTGAAGAGACTGCAAATTTATTAAAGACACAGAAAGGGCCAGGAAAAGTTGGCATATCCCTTGCTCCCCACTATCATCTTTGGGCCTTCCCTCTTGCCCAACCATTCATCAACCATCTCTCCTTCCTTAAAGGTCATTCTATCCTGTCCAGATCCTTGTTGCTATGGCAGAGGGAACATGGCATAGTAAATAAAGTAGTTGATTTGGAATTCCTTTTAAGAACCTTACTATCACTCATGGCAAGTCAATCTTTCTCAGATTTAGTTTCCTTATATATATTATATGGATAATGATAATACCTATGTAGCAAGGTTATTGGGAGGATCAAATAAATAAAAGATTATATGTGAAGGGCTTTACAACCTTAAAGTACAGTATAAATGTTACAGTAACAGGAGATGTGACCATATACAGAATACCACTGAAGCAATTCCTCTTGTGGAAAATACTGGAGAACCTGTTTCTGGGAAAGTTGAGATAATGTATGACTCTGGAGTATGAATAAATATCCTATAACTGTTTCAGAGATCCTTACCACATGATAAAAAGGAGCTTCTTTTATTGATTGTGGCTGTGTGGCCAGAACTAGGGAGGCATTCAACAGGCATTTACTGATCATGATCATGGTCATTTTCTTTGCGTGACTTCTTCCTTCCTGATGTCATCCAGTGAGAGAAAGGAGACATGTAAGAGGAGAGGCCTTGGGCCCATCCCTTCAGGACAAATTTATGGTTTTAGTTCTTTATCTCAGAGTTTGTTCTTTCATTTTAAGTGGAAATTAACCTGGAGGTTATAACCTTCTAAGTTTTGGAAGGTCAGAAAAGCCAGCTAGCCAAAGCTAGGAGTATAGAAGCTGAATTTATTTCAGGTTTTACAGCCAACCTATCTTCAGTGCCTCAAGGAGACCTTCCGTACCCAGCAGTAGCTGAAACACAATGATACTGCTTTTGAGAGTGAACTTGGTTTGAGGATATTATGTAGAAACTTCATTGAGTTTAAGCCTACTTTCCCCAGAGACTGAAGTGAGATAGGAAAGGTTTTGCTCCTTAGGTGCTGGAGAAAATGTTAGTACTTCTAGTTTTGCCATATCTTTGAAATAGATATAGCTTTTGCCTTTGTAAAAACTAATGAATATTAATCAGTTGAGTGAAACTGATGCTCTAGTAACTGAAGGCTAATCATAGGGAAAATAAGACACCTGAATGGAGGATCAAGCCAATAGTATTAGAGAAGAATCACCCTAGCCCCTAAGGGATATCCATAGTACTTTGGAATAAAAAGCCCGCCAGTCTTGCTTTGGTAGAATGAAGCAAGAGAGATGATCATTTCATATAAAGCTTTATCTGGGATAAATTTGGGCCCTTCACATTTTCACAGAACTTTGGAAAGGTCATCCATATAGATTTTCATTTTTGGAAACCCTAGTATGTGGAATTCTAGAGAAATTGTTTTTTTCCTTCTCCTTTTGTTTTTAGGCTATAATGGGTTTTTCCAGTGTGTGTTTTTCTTTCAAGTCAATTCCTTTTGAGGTTCGGTTTTTCTACTTTTTCATTTGTTGATTTGTTAAATTTAAGTGTATTTAAATGCTATTTTAGTGAATCCTATATAAGTATTGTTATAAATGCTAATATAATAGAGATGAAGTTTTCCCATTATTAAAATGCTGGTACCTAATTGAGAAGTGTTAACATTTTGCTTTTGCTTTTAAAGAAACTCAGATTGTTTGCTTTATTGTGAAATACTTACACCTCAAATATCCATAGGTAAGATTTGCCTGCTTACCTAGAAACCCCTAATTAAAATTATCTCCTTGTGTTTTATTCCTTTTCTTGAGAGCCTAGCCCCTATTTTGGGCTTATGTATCCTTGCATATTTTCTCCAACTTTGTCTATTTGTACTATTTTTGGGTGAATTTGGGATTTCAGTAAAAATACTCTTACATTGGTAAGGATACACTAGAAGAAATTTTCAGGGACCTTTGGAATAAGGACTTAGAGGATATTTGCCTGAATCTCTAAGAGGAGATTTATGGAATAGGGACCTTTATAGACATGTTCCCTGTGTAGAAGGAGACCCTTAGAAATTTGGCTAGACCCTAGATGGATGGCTTTTTGCAATGAAGGGATCATAGAAGAATTTTGACCCAAAACAATGTGGTTTCTCATCAGACAGTGATGAGGTAATTTACAGTCAATCTCAGATCACTAATCCCTAGGTGGGGGAGTCATACATGCTCTGGAATTTTGGTCTGCATCAGAGCTATTTCCAGTAGTCCTGATCTGTATCTTGTCCCTGGATCCAGATGACTCTAGAGGAAAAATGAGGCTGGTGACTTTCCACAGCCCACCCTCACTTAAATCCAATTCACTTGCAAGTTAAGAATCACCTCCCTGAGGTCATGGTACTCTTGAAGAATGAAGGACAAATAATAACAACAATAATAACAGTATTTTCTTCTTTGGAGTTTCTCAATTATTAATTTATTCTGTGAGTGTGAGTGTGGGTCCGAACAAGTGGAGGGAGAAGGGGAGGAGGGAAGGCAGGCTAGTGAAAAAAGAAGCAGAGGTGGTTCTTGATTCTGAGGGAGGGGAGACCCAGGGTGGGTTTGGAAGCATTAACCTGAATTGGTTTGGCTACTTGCCCAAGGATAAGAGATGACTTCCAGTTGACCTCAGGTCTTAAATCTCTTTGGGGAGAACTTCATATGTTAGAAGACACCCCATAGGAAGGGATCAGGTCTTGACTTCTGAGAGAGAAAGCCATTTTTTTTCTTTTTATAAATGTTTTTATCTTAAATTTAAATACAAAATGAAAAAAGGAAAAAAATGCCATGTACACAGCAGATCATAAGAAATAATTATGATATATATAACAATAAATTTCTATTTCAAGAAAATCTATACAATAAATATTACATGTTTTCAAAGTTGCTCAGTTTCTCTTTGCTTGTCTGCTGGTTTTCTTATGTTCTCTGCTGTGCACTTTTTTACTTTCCCCTTCCCCCACCACCCAAGAAGGCAACAATTAAATGTGGATATCTATACAGATACATAGATAGCTATAAACATTCACATATATACATGTCAGACCATACTATGCTTATTTTCATCTGTCATCTGTTTCTCAAGGCGGATAGCATCTTCCTTCATAGGTCTAAGTGTTTCCATGTTTTTTTAAATCAACCAGCTCATCATTTCCTACACCAAAGCAGTATTCCAACCCAATCATATTTTATCTGAGAGACTGTCTATCAAAGTCCCCCTCCACACACTTTTCTACATTCCTGCCACTCTTGATTACATATGTTTTATTTATATAAGAAAACTTTAATTTAAAATAATGGCAATTATCCTTTTTATAATTCAACAATGCTTTCCCTTACAGTATAGTTTAAGGTCTGATACTGCTCAAGCTACTTCCTTTACATCTTTTTTTTTCCTGCTTTCTTTGAAGTTCCTCACCTTTTACTCTTCCAAATGAGCCTTGTTATTTTTTCTCAGTAATAAAATTTTTTTAGTAATTTGAGACATTGAATAAAGTAAAATTGTCATTTTAAGATTATATTGTCTTTACCTACCCAAGAACAATAAGCATGACTTCAGCTTTTCTACATCTCAGTTTATTTGTTTAAAAAAGAAGTACTTTATGTTTATCATCTGAACAAGTGGAAGGAGGAGGAGAAGGAAGAGGAGGGAAGTCAGGCTCTAATGAAAAAAGGAGCAGAAGTGGTTCTTGATTCTGGGGGAGGGGAGACCCAGGATGGGTTTGGAAGCATCAAGCTGAGTTGGTTCCTGTGTATTTCCTGTGTCTATTTTAACAGGTATACATTCAGGTATTTGATTCTATCCAGGTATTTTAAATGGTCTAAAACAATATTGAATAATATTGACACAGTAGTTTCTTTATTTTTCACTTTTGATTACATATAAGTTTAACTGTGTTTTAGATTATGATTAATATCACTGCTTTTTTTTACACAATAAATTCTACTCCTGCCCTTTATTTTATCTTTGTGTGTATCACTCATTTTTGTTTCCTGAAAGCAACATATTGTTGGATTCAAAATGTTAATCTGCTCTCCTTTTCCATTTTATGAAATTTATTCCATTCACACTGTAAACTACACTTACTTGTATATTTTCCTTACTTTCCTTTTCACAGTATTTACTTAACTTTTCCTCACTCTTTTGCTTTACTTCTGTTCTATTCTTTAATCTATCCACACTCTCTCTCCTGTCTTTTTGCCCTCTTATTTTTTTCTGAATTTAGATCACACACACACACACACACACACACACACACAGAGAGAGAGAGAGAGAGAGAGAGAGAGAGAGAGAGAGAGAGAGAAAGATTTTCCCCCCTTTTAATCCATTCCAAATGAAAGTAAATTTCCAGCACTATATGCCCTTCCCCCATTAGCTTTTTCTATATAATTTTTTTCTTTTTGCCTCAGTTGTATAAGACAATTATTTCTTTTATCTCTCCCTACAGTTTTATTTTTTTAAGAATCTCTCCATTATACTCACTCAGCCTAAGCCTTTCTTTCAAACTACCCAAATAATGATGACAATCATAAGAGTATTGCCAATATTTTTACATATACAAAGTAAACAATTTGACGCTATTGAATACCTTATAACTGATCTTTAATGTTTACCTTATATTTCTCCTGAATGTTATGTTTTGAATTTTCCCTTAAGTTCTGGAGTTTTTGTCACAAAAACCTAAAAGTCTTTTAGTTCATTAAATATCCTTTTTTTCCCATTCAAGATTATACTTTGCTGGGTGAGTTACTTTTGGTCATAACCCCAGCTCTTTCACTCTACAGATTACAATGTTCCACGACCTATGATTCTTCAATATAGTAGTTGCTAGGTCTTGTAATCTATAATATTTAAATTGCTTTTTTTCTTGTGCTTCTTATATTTTCTCCTTAGAAAACAACCAATTTTATTTATTTTTTTCTTTGTCTTTGGGTTGGGGAAGGCAAATTTAAAACACCAAATATAGACTCTTTCTTAGTATTAAGCAGGCAGAATCTTTGATAAACTTTTAAAAAATGTTCTTTGTTGTAATCTGCATAATTTTATATTTTGTGGGCAACTGTGATTTTCAACTGTACATATGAGACTGAATATGACTATATCACCTTGACTGAGATCCTTTTCTGTAAGGGCACTTGTGGAAGCAAGACAAAGGACAATGCTTATGTCTCCCCCAAACCACAAGAAGATTGTTCTGGATTAGGAGCAGGAAACATAAATTCGAAATACACTCCCAGCTAATTTGCCATTAATGACAAATTCTTCAAATAGGAGAGGTGTGGGAACAA
Source organism: Myrmecobius fasciatus (assembly GCA_023553655.1). NCBI lineage: Eukaryota > Metazoa > Chordata > Mammalia > Dasyuromorphia > Myrmecobiidae > Myrmecobius > Myrmecobius fasciatus. Next base: position 407,138 of record JAJPUD010001080.1, on the reverse strand, counting down.
ACATTTATTATCTATTACATTCCAAGGGCCTTATAAACATTATCTTATTTGATCCTCACAAAAGCCTTGTAAGGGAGGTGCTTCTGTGGTTTCCAGTTTATAGCTGAGAAAACTGAGGCAGATGGAGATGAAATTGATGGAATATAGCTTCTAGGGGAGACAGCAATAATTTTTAAGGTTCTCCCAACCTTAGGGTGCTTCTGTTCTAACAATCTGTCAGTGATTCTAAAGCCTTCTGGCTTTGGAATCTGTGATCCTAAGGTTTCCCTTCTCCCCTCCCAACCTTGGAGTACTATTATTCTGGCAACCTGCCTGTCAATGATTGTAAAAGTCTTCTGGCCTAGGAATATAATAATAATTCTTCCCTTAGACTTTAGGGAAGATATATTAGTGATCCTGAGACTCTCTAACCTTAGAATACTATTGTTCTAACAATCTTTTCTGTGGATGATTCTAAAGTCTTTTGGCTTTGGAATAGTCCCAGGTCTGCTGGTCAGTGATAACAAAATTCCTGAGACTACTACTCAGTTCTTTTGGACTTTAGCCCACTTCAATTGGAGTTACAATTACAGTAAACTTTGCCCCTTCACTTGGAGTTGGATTCAAGCCTGCAAAATCTTTTGAGACACCTCTCCTCTGCAACCCCCAACCTTTTGGGGTCCCTTTCCAGCCTCAACAAAATGACTTGCCTGGGGTCAGTCACACACTAATAAGTGTCCATGGCTGGACTTGAACTCAGGGCTTCCTGATTCCAGATCCAATGATACTCTATCTGTCTTGCCACCCAAATGCCTATAGTAACTGGAGACTATAATAGGAAACTTACTATTTGTGGTCACTCTGCCTTGTCCTCCAGACATCCAGTACCTGTTTGGCGGTTGTCTCCACCCCAGCTTCCATCCTTTTGGAACCCCTTGCCTTTCCTACTTCCTCAGACTCATCAGTCCCATGATCTCTGTTTCTTCCCTATCTCAGTTACACAGAGAAGCAGTCAGACTTTAGAGAGAGCAGACTGTAGCCCTCCACTGGACTAAATTTTCCTTGGGTACCAGCCTGCCTTATTACAATTTTTATTCATTGATCTTTTTTTTTTCTTTTTTGCTGAGGCAGTTGGGGTTAAGTGACTTGCCCAGGGTCACACAGCTAGGAAGTGTTAAGTGTCTGAGGCCAAATTTGAGCTCAGGTCCTCCTGACTTCAGGGCTGGTACTGTTCAGCCATTTTTCAGTTGTGTCTAACTCTTTGAGATCCCATTTGAAGTTTTCTTGGCAAAAATACTGGAATGATTTGCCATTTCCTTCTCTAGCTAATTTTACAAGGAAACTGAGGTATACAGGGTGAAGAATCTTTTCCAGGGTCACAAGTGTCTGAAGCCAGATTTGAACTCAGGAAGGTGCATTTTAACTTTGCCACCTAGCGGCCCATTATCAGTTTTATGTCTTGGCCAAGTCAGACCAAGCAAAGTGAAGTTATAATCTGCCTAGGGAAGGCTGGTCTGCATTATCAAACACACAGATGGATAGCTGTTATCCATTCACGCTGCTGCAGCTGAATTGTGAACAGTGGTACCTGCTTTGGGAGACTAATGGTCAGTCCAGCATCAACACAGCCACAGACATCTTAACCCAATGGAGGTTTAAAAGAACAATTGTCGGAACCGTCTCTGATTTTTCTTTGTGCCCGGGACTTGTCCTAGATGGCCCATCCAGAAGGCTTGGTAGTTTCTGAAAGAGAAAATAAGTAGATCAAAAGAAATGGCAAAGCAGAAACAGCGGTTGCTGTGGATCGCCTGGCCCACAGCTGTCTTAAATGACCATGGATAGCTCTCGAGAGCAGACTTGGTGAACTTCTGCCATTTCTGCAAAGAATGGCTAACCGAAGGAGAGATTATGTGCATCCCGAGTCAGGCCTCGGGACTTTGTAGTTGGTGGGCTGTGTCATCTTTGACTACAAAGGATGCTGTAGAGTTAGTTGTGGGTCAGCCAAGGTCAAACTGCCTTTTCCTCGGGCTGGAGCAACCTGCTTCTTTGTACAGCATCCAGGCAGCATCTGCCCACCCCATTACTTAGTTCAGCAGCCACCTTTGAAAGAAGGGAGACAGCCTTCCTTAAGCTTTCCAGGCTGCCTTTGTTGGTAGTTTCCAAGGTGACAAAGTGTTCGAGGGTTTGCTGTAAATAAAGCTAGAACTAAAGGGATCTCCCCCCTTTCTTTTCCTTTACTGGATTCTGTCATGTCAGATGCATGCTTCTTAGGGTAGGGGCACAGCAGAAGGGAAGGTTGAGGTAGAAATGGACTGGGGAAATAAATAAGGCAAAAGGAAATAGTCCCAGCTCCCAAGGAAGGTGAATGAAGGTAAGTAGCTTGGCCTGCCTGGGCTTCTTCCCAAAATGGAGACCTTGGGAAGAACCTACCAATGGGAGATGGTCAATGGCATGGCAAATGGATGAGGAGGCAGTAAATTTCAGGCTGCTTTTTTTCATATAAAGGTAGAATTCTGCTGTTAGGAGGAGCCTTCTGACTGGTAGCATGATCTATTGAATTAAAAGAGTGAGTAGGGGAAGAGAATAAGCCTTTATTAAGCATCTACTATGGGCACTTTGCTAAATAAACACTTGACAAATATTATCTCATTTGATTCTCATAACAATCCTGAGAGTTTATTGCCATTAGAGTCCTTATAGTCAAGGAAACTGAAGCAGATAGATTAAATCACTTGCTCAGGTACATACTCCTAGTATCTGAGTGTCAGGTTTTCATGACTCAAGGCTCAGTACTCTCTGGCCTGCATCTCCAGAAGCCTAATTTTTAGACCCAGTTCTGCCACTAGCTTCCTCTAATACTTTGGACAAACTACTTAACCTTTCAGCGTCCTCAGTTGCCTTACATGGAAAATGAAGGTGTCAGATTCCAAGATTCTTAACTTGTTTTGTGTCATGGATCCCTCTGGCAGTTTGGCAAAGCCTAAAGACTTCTGCTCAGAAGGTTTTTTTTTTTTTTAATAACAATTTATTCTACTTTTCCCAATTGCATGTTACAACTATTTTTAGCATTCATTTTTGCAAGATTTTGAGTTCCAAATTGTCCTCCCTCCTTCCTTCCTTTCTCTTTTTTTCTAAAATAGTAGGCAATTTGAGATAGGTTATACCTATGCTATCATGTGAAATATATTTCCATAGTAGTCACAGTTGTGAAAGAAGAAACATAAAAAGAAAAAAAAACATTAAAATGAGTAAAGCAAGGGGAAAAATTATGCCTTGATCTGCATTCAAAGTTCATTAGTTCTTTGTCTCAGTGTGGATAGCATTTTCCTCTGTGAAAATGATGGAATGTAGCTTTTGGAGAGACAGCAGTAGGGAAGTCCCTCTGACTTTGGAGTGCTTCTGTTCCAACAATCTGTCAATGAATCTAAAGTCTTCTGGCTTTAGAATCAGTGATTCTGAGGGTCCCTCCAACTTTAGAATTCTATTGTTCTAACAATCTGTCCATCAATGATAGTAAAAATTTTCTGGCCTAGGAATATAATAATATTTCTTCTCTTAGACTTTAGGGAAGATATATTAGTGATTCTGAGACTCTCTGACCTCAGAGTGCTAATGTTCTGATAATCTGTCAATGATTCTATAGTCTTCTTAGAAAAGTCCTACAAATATTGCTAATTGTCAGATACATAATCTGCTGGTCAGTGATAACCAAATTCCTGAGATCACTCCTCAGTTCTACCTCTGGGCCATAAAAGTAGCCTATCAGTGACATAAAAACTAGTCTCCTTGATCTTGGTTCCTTGCTAAAATCTTTTGGAATTTAGCCTGCTTCAATTGGAGTTACAATTACAATAAACTTTGCCCCTTGACTTGGATATGGCTTCAACCTGCAAATTCTTTTGAGACACCTCTTGGGGGGGGGGGAGATCCTTTCCCAACCTCAACATTTGGTGTCCTGTATGGGGAGAGTCTGGCCTCCCCTGGCTTGATTCCCTCTCCAAATTCTATAGCTGGGACACCCCAAGCAAGAAGGTTTGTCTGGGTCATCATGAACTCCACCTCAGCAAGTTTCCCTTGTCTGAGGACACCAAGACTTGGAAATTCTTGCAATTTTCAGCAAAGATCCTAGGGAACTTTTGCCACCTTTCCATCTTCTCTGGCATGCCAGAGGAGACTAAGTGCTATAGGATGGCTTTTGGCAAAGAACTTTTATGGCTTTTGGCAAAAATGGGACAGTCCTCTTTCATGTCATTTTTGTCTGTGTCTTCGTCTTTGTGCAGAATGTCCGTGAGACAGATGTTTGTTCTGGGAGATAGATTTTTTTTTTTCCTGGAAAGATTTAAAACTCAAGCAGCAAGAAAAAAACTTTGATGCTATAGCTAGAATTCTGGGAAGATTTCTTAACATCCTTGACTCCTACCTTTAAAAAAGGTAAAAGCCTAACTTTCCTGTGGACTTCAGCTCCGGCCAAGCCGGGGGCTACAGAAACAAAGTTAGGCAATTAAAATTAAAATAACAGTTTAGCAGACTCTCAAAATTTTGAGAGCAAATATCTTAGTAGATTTTTAGAGCAATCAACCTTCCCCAAACACCCCCCCCAACCAGCTTGGGGGAGTGGGGATGCAGGGGAGGGAAGGCCCTATGGTCAGCATTTCCTGAACCCTGGCACCTGAAACTACCATCAAAGGAAGATCCTGGCACCAGTCACCCTAGCATTCAGCAGGTTCTGTCCAGCAACTACCTGGGAAAAATCTGGGTAATTGTAGCAGCACCCAGCATGACAGTGTGATGTGAGAAAGCCAGTCAGCTTCTGCATTTGGTAAGCCCACCATTCTCTGTTTCAGTTGCAGAAATGTATTATCTATGTAATTTATAACAAATTATTTTATCTCTGCCAGTTTTCTGATTTGTAAAGAAAAATAGTAATGGTTGTTGTGAAGATCACACTTACATAAAACAAATGCTATATGAATGTTAACTTCTTTACTGGATATAATTGCTTCATATCTGATAACTTTATGGGTTTTTGATATGACCAACATACAAAACCAGTGTTGAGATAAATTATTTCAAAATTTGTTATTTGAGATATGATAGTAAAAGCAATTTTAAAGCCCCATTAAAGGGATATGTAATTTGTAATCTATTTGCACTGATAGTGTTAACAGAAGATTTAAGAGTTTGGGAACTTTAGGAAAATAGAAAAGCAGTTCGATGCTGCTTGAAAAACTCTGGTAACAACCTGCTTTTGAGTTATCAAAGAGTCAGTTTTCTGAGGGCCCTGTCAACTAAAAGAAGGTGGGAAGTTGATTTAGCCTTGTTAATCTTTTTTTTAATTAATTTTATAGTGCTTTGTAAATGTAATCTAAGGAATTAGGTATTTTCACCTTTGCTAGAAAATTAACAAGAAATTACATCTAAGACTATTTTGCTATTAGGAAAATTCTAAAATTGTTAACTAAGTTATTTGGAATAATCGTCATCATGTTAAACCTAAAATTGGTAGTTACTGTTTGTGGAACAAGAGGGATGAGGTGAAAGCCTTATCAGTTCACCTCCAAGTATGAGGTGTGTAACGCCTTTTTTCCTTCACAGAGTGGGGGGAGGTATCAAACAGGACACTCCATGAAAACACTAAGAATTGTTGGGGTGGGCAATAGCAAGCTCAGCCCCTTCCCTGGGTTCTCTGTCAACTCCTTTTAATTTGTAAGCTTGCCAGTTTTCTTGAAACCATCAGGGTAAGCAAGATCATCAGCCCTGAGAACTGAGTCTTTTAGGATGTATAATTCTTGAAAAAAGAATGCATTTATTAAGAATCTATAAGCTTGTTTAGTGATTGATTCTTTGCACCAGGATAAGTTTAAATATATAAAAATGTTAAACAAAATCTCCTATGTGTGTAAGTTCTGGTAAACTTTAAAAATAATGAATCTAGCCCTAAGTTGCAATTGATAGAATTTGCTATTAGAGAAAAAACTTCTTGGGATTGAAACTGATACCCTTTTGAGTTTTGAATTTGATTGCCTGATCATTAAGTCAGTAACCCACCATTAGAGAGAAATGCCATAAGTTACTCAGAGGAATGCCTTCCTGACCTGTCACAGGTGGATGCCTTATCTGGGCAGGAGCTGGGAGGTCAGCCTTAGCCTCTACTTAAGATGAGATCCTTCTGACTCAGTTTCTCAGTTCTGTATCTTCATTTCCTACCTGATTATTCCTGAGTCTGGCTATGAGATGGGATTATTACTGCATGATTGGTTGTCAGAGCTAAGGATGCTTTATCCTGTCATGTATATGCCCTCAGGCTTTGAAGCCTGAAGGATCTGTTTTGACACTATTATAATCATGTCCCTGCTTTTTCCTTTTATAGCAAATTTCTATAATCAGTGCAGATGGGCAGTAGAAGCCATGAGCCCAGTACAAGTATCCCAGGGGACACAAAGATTTTCAACCTTCCATCTTAAAGATGCTTTCTTTTGCATATCATTGCAAAAGACTTACAATTTCTTTTTGCCTTGAAGGGGCAAATCCAGGGAAACATAACCCCCACCAGTTAACATGGGCAGTCATGTCCATTACATGGAGGTAGCTCAGGGATTCTGTGACAGCCCCCATATATTTGGACAGGCCCTGGCTATCCAGCATCTTGATCTGTAGCCCCACCTGAGAGACTTCTCTGGCTGCAGCCATACAAACCCCTAACTTCCAGGCCCTCTCAGGGCTATGAAGTTTCTTTGTCTAAAGGCCCACATTACGTCTCAGTCTGTTAAGTATTTGGGCCACAAATTAACTCCCACTTCCCTTTTGCTCACAGCAGAGAAGCAGCAATCTTATCACTCCCTGAGCCTTCCTCAAAGAAACAGCTGTGTACCTTCCTGGGAAAGGCTGGATTTTACATCTAACTTTAATTATTGCCAAGCCCCTCTATGATTCTATTTAAGGCCCTGACTCAATTCCCCTCAAATGGGGGTCCTGATCAGGCTGAGGCTTTTAAGACCCTAAAAGCTAAACTCTCGCCCCTGCCCTAGCCCTGACTAAAGCCTTTTACACTGTATGTTGATGAAAGTCAGGGCCAGGTCCTAGGGGTCTTGACCCAGTCCCTGGGACCCTATCCCAGACCCCTTGCTGACTTCTCAAAGAAACTGGGTGTCTGGGGTGACCCTTAGACTAGCTGCCACAGCCCTTCTAATTGAAGACATCTCTAAGCTCACCCTAGGCCAACATTTGGAGCTTCTAACCCCCCACCAGGTTCAGAGCATTTTTGACCTCACAGAGTTTTAGAATTGGGGAAAGGAATAAGAGTGAATATCTATACTGACTCCAAATATGTCTTTCATGTTTTGAATGCATGAAACAAAGGGGACTTTTGACAGTAAAAATAAATAATCCCCCCACTAAATTTGCAGGAGAAATTCTGCAATTTTTGCAAGTTGTTCATGGACCTAGAGAGGTTTCTGTTATGTTTTGTGAAGGACCAGAAGGGGGATTCACTTCAGGCCAAGGGAAACAGGCTTGAAGATTCAGTTGCCCATGCTGCTACCTGACCATGGCCCCTTTAATTCCCCAGCTCCCTGACTTGTACATTTTTTCCTAGGGTCCAAGTCCTTGCTAAAGAAAGGGGGTACACCCTTTCTCCTTCTAGATGGTTTCAAACACCTTCAGACCAACTTCTAATCCCAGAGGCCAGTCAGTGGAAACTTTTCTATGGCCAACTCCAAGCTACTCACTTGGAGCATTTTGTCACACATGCCTATAGATATCTTTGCTTTCTTCATCTGAAAATAGCCTGTTCGTATTCTTTGACCATTTATCAGTTGGGGAATGGCTTATATTCTTATATATTTCATCCAGCTTGAGAAATGAGGCCTTCATCAAAAATTATTTGCCATTCTAATCTTTTCCTTCTAATCTTTGTTGAATTAGTTTTGTTTGTGCAAAAGCTTTTTAATTCAATATAATAAAAATTATTTATTTTATAATGTTTGCTATTTCATTTGGTCACAAATTCTTCTCTTCTCCATAGATCTGACAGATAAGACTATTCTTGCTCTTCTAATTTGCTTATGATGTCACCCTTCATATCTAAATCATTTACCCATTCTGACCTTATCTTGATATATATGGTACGAGAGATTGGTGTATACTGAATTTGTACCATTTTGTTTTCCAGTTTTCTCCAGCAAATTTTGTCAGATAGTGAGTTCTCATTTCAAAGGCTGGGTCTTTGGATTTATCAAACAGTAGATTACTTTAATTATTTACTACTATATGTTGTGTACCCAATTTATTCTACTGATCCACCACTCTATTTCTTAGCCAACACCAGATAATTTTGATGATTACTACTTTATAATGTAGTTTGTTATCTGGCATTGTTAGGCCATCTTCCTTTACATTTTTTCCATTAATTCCCTTGATATTCTTGAATTTTTGTTTTTTCAGATATATTTTGTTATTTTTTTCTAGCTCCATAAAATAATTTATGATAGTTTGATTGGCGTGCCATTGAATAAGTAGATTAATTTAGATAGCACTGTCATTTTTATTGTATTGTCGTGGCCTACCCATGAGTAATGGATATTTTTCCAGTTCTATACATATGACTTTGTTTATGTGAATAGTATTTTATAATTGTGTTCCTATAATATAGTTTCTGAGTTTATCTTTGCAGGTTAGAGTCCCAAGTATTTTACATTGTTTTACATAAGTTTTTACATATTTTTACATATTTCACATTGTTTATAGTTATTTTTAAATTTCCCTTTCTAAATCTTTCTGTTGGACTTTATTGGCAATATAAAAAAAGTTGATGATTTTATATCCTGCAACTTTGCTAAAGTTATTATTTCAGATAGTTTTTAGTTGATTCTCTAGATTTCTCTGACTATATTATCATATCATCTGCAGAGAATAATAGTTTTGTTTCTTATTGCCTGTTCTAATTACTTCAACTTTTTTTTTCTGATAGCTAACATTTCTAGTTCTATATGGAATAATAGTAGTGATAATGGGCATCCTTGTTTCATCCCAGTTTTATTGGGAAGGCTTCTAGCTTGTTTCCATTACAGATTATTCTTGTTGGTGATTTTAAATAGATATTGTTTATCATCTTAAGGAATTCTCCCTTTTTTCCTATGTTTCCTGATATTTTTATTAGAAATGAGTGCTGGATTTTATCAAAAGCTTTTTCAGCATCTATTGATTTAATCATATGATTTTTGTTGGTTTTATTAGTGATGTAGTCAATCATGTTAATAGTTTTCCTAATATTGAACCAACCCTGGATTTCAGTCATAAATCAGTCATAGCATATAATTCTTGTGGTATATTGTTGTAATTGTCTAACTACACATTAGGGCATGGTGTATAATTTTCTTTTATCTCTTCCTGAATTAGATATCATTACCATAAAAGGAGTTTGGTAGGACTTCTTCTTCACTTATTTTTCCAAAAACTTTATGCAGTATTAGAATTAATTGTTCTTTAGAATTTACTTGTGAACCCTTCTCACTATAGGGATTTTTTCATAGGAAGTTCTTTAATGGCTTATTCAATTTCTTTTTCTAAAATGGGACTATTTAGTTTTGTATTTCCTCTTCTGTTAATCTAGGTAATTTATATTTTCATAAATACTCATCAGCTTCACTTAGATTGTCAGATTTATTGGCATGTAAATGGGCAAAATATTTCCTAGTGATTGCTTTAATTTCTTCCTGATTGGTGGTGATTTTACTCTTTTCATTTTTAATACTGGATATTTGGTTTTCTCAGAATATTTTTAAATGCATAAACTAAAATACATGGAATTCCAAAGAAAACAGTTCTATTGAAATTATCAAAGTATTTAAAAAAAAAACTAAGTTCACAGACTGCAAGTGATGAACCCTTGGAAAAGATAAATTTCAAGGTCCCTTCCAATTCCAATATTCTTTGATTAGATTGAATTTATTTCCAACTACTCCCAGGACTCCTCATTTCGCAGATAAGGAAACTTGAGGCTCATCTCAAAGATGTTAGGTCCCTTGCCCATTATTATAGAGTTGGGAAGCATCTACAGCAGCATGTGATTCCAGGTCTCTCTTCATCCCAAATTTGGCAATCCATCCACTTCTACACAGTTTCCTCAATTCTTTCTTTCTGTGTCTCTCATCTGGTCCTTAGAGTCAGCTATTCTTACAATGCTGTCTCTCTTTTTGCCTAAATGCCCAGGGTCCCTAGCTTGACTGGAAGTGCCCTGATGGCAGGAATTTCTGAGCATTCCCAATCCCTGACTCCAGATTGAACAAACGATGGACTCTTAGTTCAGATTACTGCCTGGTCTGGATTACAACCTGTCCCTGCTGAGTTTGTTGCCACCTCTGAGGACTATGTTCAGACAAGGCTTGAAGAGAATCTTATTTTGCAGATTCCAGTTTTTTAACTGCCTAGTTAGCTCAGAAGGGGACAGCCAGAGCAGGCTCTTTCTGTGTCTTTGCCCCCTTCTTTTCCATCCTTCTTTTCCTTCCTCTCTCCTCTTCTCTTTCTCCTACTCTCTCCCTTTTCTTCTCTCTCCCATACCTCTTCAACCCTCTTTTCTTTCCTCCCTCCCTCTCCTTTCCTCTCCTTAACATCTGTAACCATAAATATCTCACATTTTTTATAGTAAAACTTTTGTTCTATATCATCTATAATTTAAAAAAATAATCCAGTGTTCATTTAAGTCACTTGGAATCCAATTAGACCCTTTATTGGATTCTCTTCTAGATTTCCTATCATTTCTTGTTTGTTATCTAAACTACCAATTTTGATTATAATCTGGTTTTTCATGGAGGTATATTAGCTCTTTCCAGACATGAGGATGCCTTTCATGCCCTAGTTGCTTCAAAATTTTTGGTATTGTTTTGTCCAATGTAGAAATATTGTTAAATCCCCCAAAGTAATAATACATACCTGTTTCACTTCCACATTTTTTACTCTCCCTGGAACTTTGTTTCCTCATCTGTAAAACATTCTAATTTTAATACAATACACTAAAATTTAAATTCGTCTTGATGCAGCAATTCAAATGAATTTATCACCCTCTGGTGGCATTGTCTGGCATTTCTTTGAAATGTTATCAAGTTGCTTTTACAAATTTTAATCCCAATTTTACAGATTTGGGTCTATATACATATCAGAGGTGAGAGAGATTAAAAAGCCCAAAAATTGTGGACTTGGAGTCAGAAGATCTGGGTTGTAATCTCAGATTTGCCACTTGTTTGTGTAACTTTGTGTCAACTTGGGCCTCAGTTTCCCCATTTATGAAGTGAGAGGTTAGAGTAGGTAACTTTCCAATTCTAAATTTGTGGTCCTGTGAGCCTCTGAGTCAAGAGTCTAGCAGCAAATTATTGGCCTAATGACATCTCTTAATATTCAGAAAAACTCTTCAGAATTTCCCCCTTAATTAGAAACTTTCTATATTTAACCTGTTGAAGAAGAGATTTTTCTCTGTTTATTGCTTTATTTTTTTAAAAGGCCATTTGAAGATCTTTTTTGCTTGGGTTTTATCTTGTTTTAAAGAAAGATCTATTTTCCTTCAAAGAAAATATCACATATAGAAGTAGCCCCTTTAATATATTTGTTGGATCTATAGCTTCAAGAGCCCTTTGTGATCATCTAATCCAATCTCCTTTTACAAATAAGGAGAATGAAACTTACAGTTGTAATTAATCGTAGTCTGAGGTCTCTTAACTCTAATTCCACTATCACTCCGTCCACAGCAGAATGATGAAAAACTTAATATCCCGGTCCATCTTGGTACATTCAACCAACAAATATTTTTGAGCACTTGCTGTGGATCAAGTCAAGAAAGTGGTTGTGAGGAATCTGTGTACAAAATTTAGTCCTGCTCTCTAATATTTTACAATCTAGGAGATAAAATGAACCCACATATATCTCTGACATACCAGAAGGTGGGGTTATTTGGGGGGAAAGTGTGGAAGGGGCCTTCCTTTTAATCTTCAATCCAGGGGTCTTCTAGGACCAAGAACAGATTGCTAAAATTTCAGTGTCAACATTTATGCCTCCAAAACTGGCAAATATTACAACCCAGGCTTTCTTTATGACTGTTGATTAAGAAAATAATGGTTAATGTTAATTATGAAGATTAAATTTTAAAGTATTTTTAAGTTACATTTTCCCCCCAGAGATCTGGTTGTTAAATATTTATCAGCATGCCCTTATGGGCAAGCTTGGACCTGTAATTAGCTGGGCAAACACCTGACAAAGTCCTTAGCCATGCTATAAAATGGGAATGAATGATGACACTTTGCTTACCCAACTCACAGAGTTGTGAGAAAGTCTTGGTTAGGCCAGGAAGCATTTGTGAAACTGTGAGTTATTATCTCAACATGTAAAAGGAGAATGAGAGACATCTTTATAAGTTGAGAGGACTTAAAGGGAAAAACACTTCCAGACTCTTCCAAATAAAGGCACCTTTTTGGAGAGACATCAGAAGATCATGAAAAGCTAATGCCTTTGCTGTGTCTGACATGATTGAGAGGGGAGGGCAGGCCCCACTCCCCTAGCAGCTGTGCATTCACACCATGAGAGGGACTGTAAATCTTTCATTACCGAACACCCAGTAAAAGCCTTCTAAAAAGGTGTTCTAATGCAATTCTCTTTACAATAACAACTCAAGAAGGAACAGCTAAAAAAACCAACTACTTTTTCTTTTCCTGTTTCCATCCCAGTCACTTCTGACAGGGCATTAACCCCACCCCCTGAGGCACCCCAACATTGCATTTCTGAGCAGAATTATTCTCCAATGGATAGAACTTTGGAAGTCAGGAAAACTTGAGTTCAAATACAGGCTCAAACACTTATTAGCTGTGTGATCCTGGCCAAGTCATTTAATATTTGTTTCCTTTTTAATGCACTAGAAAAGGAAATGGCAAACTGTTTTAGTTTAGTTTAGTTTTGCTTTGTTTTAGTTTTAGTATCTTTGCCAAGAAAACCCCACAGAGAAGCATCAGACATGACTGAACAATAGCAACTGTCTGATGGGAAATAACATCATAAAAACCCAGTATCTTTGGGCATTTTGCAGGGGAAAAGCTAACATTTCCTTTTCCTAATATCTCTTCATGAGTTACATAGAAATTAAGTGACATAAATAGAGTCACAAAACTGGTAAGTGTCCTAGTTGGGATTCAAAACTAGACTACAAAATCCAGCACTCTCTCCTTAAAAGCCTTTCCTTTAATAACTTGTAATTATCACCAGTGTTCCCATAATGAGTAAATGCAGTATCTTGGCAAGGTGAACATCTAAGAAATTAAAGTGAGAAAATACCTGTGAAAAAAGGAAATGGGATGATCTTTGGACATTAGGAAGAGTTTAGATTAACTTCATTTATTTTGGAGGAGAGACTGTGCAACTCTGCCTCCTTTAAATCTAAAGTTGCAAGTCAAGACATCACTTTCACAGATGTCATTGGTTTTCTTTGGAAACAAAGAAAAACAACAGGTTAATAACTTCAGTACCAAAGAGCAGCCTAGCATGAATTCATTTTTTTTTAAGTTAATTTACAACCATCTTAGTAAAGCACAGGACACTGAATTGCATCCAGTGTAGCTTTGGGAAGAGCAAACTACGGCAGACCAATTTAAGTTCTTTCTATGATAGAGTGACAGGCCTTGGAGATAAGGGAGAAGCAATAGATTGAAGCGATCTGGCTTTCTTTTCAACAAACAAGGAAGATAGAGTCTAGACAGTGTTCCCGTTATAGAGGTACACACCTTGTTGGAACTTGTCAATGACAGGCAATATATTGCATGATGTCCTACAGGATTTAATATTTAATATCTTGTTTAATGATTTGAAGTATTGGATTTGAGCAGATATTCATTATGTTTTCAAATAAAACTAAGTTGGGCAGAATTGATAATGTCCTTGAAAGTAGGAATAGAATTGAAAATGACCTTCGTACATGAGAATACATTTGTACTGAAAATAGAATAGGGGTGATATAATTCAGAAAAAAAAGCCCAATGGTCAAAAAGACACAAGGTAGAGAAACAATATCAAATGTGTAAACAAAACAGAAAACAACAACAAATAACAAACTTATGATGGATGACAAGCTGAATGCTTGGATGTTGCTTTTTAAAAAGCAAATAAGAATGGGAAAGTCTTAGATATGGAGTTAGAGAACTTGGTTCCAATCATGGCAGTGACTCTCATACCCTATGTGACTGTGGGCAAATCAGTTGGCCTTTCAGTTTCCTCTATGTGAAATGAGGGAGTTAAAATGGGAAAAAGAATAGAACGAGCATTTATCAAATACCTACTATGTGACAAGCATTGTGTTAAGTGTCTTACAAATATTATCTCATTTGGTATTTCTTGCTCTACAAATTCCTTCCCAATTCTAAATTCTATGATCCTCTATAATTCTTACAACCTATTCTTACAGTCTCTGCAACAAAGATCAATGTACATGAATATTTAACTCTGTAGCAATCTCTCCTAATCCAACATGTGCTTGCAAATGACTAGCTTTATTTTTAAAAATGTATTTCATGTGCATTACAACATCATGAATGTATACAATTGTCAGAGGCTATATAAGTTAATTTTTCTCTCCAAATTTAGACATCCATAAGCTCAAAATACAGATGAGTATTTTTGGCTCAGAGAACAAACACTTCTATTTTTAAAACTCTGCAATAGTGATGCTAGAAAACACTACAATGACAATGTTTGTCCGTGAAGGCTTTGTAGCTGTAGCTTTTTAGAATGTGATGGAGAAAAGGTGCTGCGTTTGCAAGGTTCTCCTGCTTGTAAATTTTGCTAAAGATTCCTAATAGGTCACCAGCAGAGACTGAGTGGCTCAACTCTGATGTGCTTACCTTCTTTCTTTAAAGACTATATGTATGTGTGTGTCTGTGTGTCTGTGTGTCTGTGTGTGTGTATATATGTATACACATATACATATACATCCATATAGATTTACTTTTATCTGTTTATTTTTACTATTCATTGAAATTTTTTTTGAGTTCTGAATTCTCTTGTTTTTTATTTTAAAATTTTTTTAAGTTTTTTATTTTCAAAACATATGCATATGCATGGATAATTTGTCATCATTGACCCTTTCATAGCCTCTTGTTCTCTCTCTTGACCCTCCTCCAACTATTGAAAAAAAACCATTGTGATATCAATTATGCATCAACTATAAGACAATTTACAAGAGTAAAGAATGCAATAGAAAAGGAAGAAAGAAGCAAAAGTCATGGTCCTCTGACCTAATATATCCCAGAGTACTTTCTTGAAGACAGACAATGGCTGAGATGAAAAATATCAGATAATTTTTGTAAATCAAGGGCATGATAGTACAGACAAAATACAGTGAGTACAATTAGCTACATTAAGAGAAGCACATATTTTTCTTAATTGATAAAAAAAAGAGAGAAGCATGCAAAATATTTGCATATTAGCCATGCTATATGGTTTCCAGAAATATTCTGCATGCTATTTTGTTTGTTTGTTTGTTTTGTTTTGTTTTGGATGGGGGCAAAAAAAATCACTTGGAGTTTATTTAAAGTACCTTCCAGCTCTCAGTCTGTGCTGTTATGATCAAAAGCCCCCCAGGTACAGGAACAGAAATGAAGGAAAGAGGGACTTATGATACAAAGTAAAGGTCTTAGCCAAGGGAGACCATTGGCCCATTGAGAAGGCTGCAATGCAGGAGTGGAACAGAGTTAGCTCTAACCGGTATCTGGTTTAGGAGCAATGGTGGTGAGGAGATGTAAGATGGAAAACACCAGTGTAGAGAGGACAAAGCAGCGTAAGAGATGGAATAGAGGAGGAAGGTGATCACTGTGAGGAAGCAAGGACCAGGGATTCAAGGCTGGTATATGGGAGGAGCCCACCCAGGGAGAGAGCAGTTTGTTTGAAACAAGATCTGGGGATTTTAGCAGACTTCAAGTTCAACCTGAAACAACCACTTGATTTCACAGCCAAGAAACTTAATATGCTTCAGACTTCAAATGTATTTTTTCTTTTGCTTTGTTCACCCAGGCAACAGCCCAATAATCCTTTTGATTGATTTTGAGAGGCATCCTCCATAGATAGTCTGTTTTCCTCTGCCCCATGCAGACCACATCTGGAGTATTGTATTCAGATCTAGATACCACTGCTTAGAAAGAAGTCCTTAAGACCATGTTGTAGGAGGGTCCATTGCAGGAACTGGAGACATTGAGAAGGGAAGACTGGGTAATGAGATACCTTTCTCCAAGTACTTGAAAGATTTTCATGTGAAAAGGATTAGACGAGTTTTGTTTGTCCACAAATGGCAAAAATAGTAGCAAGAGAATTGAAAAGCAGTCAGTTGGGACTGACTGAGTGTAAGGGGAAAAAATGTCCTTAACAATTAGAGTTCTACAAAAGTGAAATGGGTTGCTTCAGAAGGTAGTTGATTCTCACTGAAGTTTTTTGGGCAAAGCCCGAATAACCATTTTTAGGGTATGTGGTAAAGGGAATTTTTTAAAATTATGGGCTGGTTTGGATAGCTAACAAGGCCTCTACCACCTCTGAAGTTCTATGAGTCAGAGGTTCTATTGTGGAAATATCCTAGGCAACAAGTCTCCATTGAGCCAGAAGGAAGGACCTTTGAGATTTTTAGATCTCATTTGGGTGTGGCTATCCTTGTTGAACCCCAAATTATATTTCATCCGGTCTTAGATCTGCTACTTTGAATATTTTGCCCTAATTATTCCTGTTTGCCGCGTGTTACTCCATGGAGATTATACTTTTGTGCCAAAAAGCCTAGTATTATAATAGAATAGTAATAACAATATTAGCTAGAATTTATGTAGAACTTTAAGATTGCAAATACCTTATGAATATAATTTCATTTTATCTTCATAATGATCATAAAAGGTAGATGATATTTTTCTCATTTTACAGTGATGGAAACTGATGAAGCAGAGGCTAAGTGACTGAGATTTGAACTCATCTTACTTCAGGCTCAGCACTCTTACCTAACTGCTTCTAAAAACAGGCACTATGAAAGATAGGGGACATGTAGAGATAATGACCAGGGAAAAGAAAGAGCCCTTTTATCAAATGGAGCCGGTCTGCTCACCAGGTGCTTTTATTTGGAAATACCTATTCCTGACAAGGTTAATCTGCATATAGCCCCATAATAAAATAAACTGGGATGTTTATTGTGTTGAATGGTAGACACAACATTTTAGGAAAAACTTCAAAAATGCAGTGTCCAGGGGAGAGCTACTAGGAGAGTGGAGGTCCTTGAGACTATCCTAGATAAAAATCAGTGGGGCAAATTGGGGATGTTAAACCTAATGGTATAATGGTATAAAGAAGGGGACAAAACCAGAAGGTAGAAAGGAGGAGATTTGACCACAAGTTAACTATGTGGGGGTGAGTGAAAATGAAGAGATAACACGACTAAGATTTTGAGTCTGAGCAACACCCTTGACAGTGATAGGAAAGTTGGGTACAATGGAAAATTTGAGGGGAAAAATAATTTCCATTATAAGACCTTTAAACTTGAGATACTTATATGACATTTCAGATGTCCAAAAGACAGTTGGCCAATAAGATTGGCACTCAGAAGAGTGATTTAGGCTGGATATATGGTTCTGAGAATCATCTGCTTAGAGATAACCATGAGAGCTGTTGGGATCATCATGTGAAATAGCATAGAGGGGGAAAAAAGGCTGGGACAAAAGTGTCAGTTGAGATCTGGATGAAAATCTATCAAAGGAGAATAAAGAGAAGTCAGAAAGGAATTAGCAAAACCAGGAGAAAGCAATAACATAAAACCTATACAAGAAAGAATAACTAAGGAGGAAGAGTGGGTAACAATATCAAAGGCTAAAGAGAAGTCAAGAAGTTTAAAGACTGAGAAAAGACCATTTGATCTTTCAGAGCTCAGGGTAACTTTGAAGAGTCAGTTCTAGTTACTACACTTTCCAAAGAACATCGAAAAGCTGGGAAATGTTCAAAGGTGAGAACTTAAGAAGGTAAAAAGCATTGAGACTATTCTACATGTGACTCAGATGAAATACTTGGACTCAGAGAAGAGATTACAGGAGAAATGTATTATAATCTAAGTACATTTCAAATACTTGAAATGCTGCCATTTGGAAGGAGAATTATGGAAACTCTGACCCCAGCAAGAAGACCAAGGAAAGAGGAGTGAAAGTTACAAATGGTCCAATTTTGACAAGATATCATGGAAGACTTGGAAGACTTCTCTCTACAAAACTGAATGGGAGAGCCTTAAGAAGGAGACTTTTCTTCATGGGAGATCTTTAAAGCAAATAACCACTTGCTGGTATGATGCAGGGGAATTCTTTTAGAAGTATAATTGGACTGGATGACCATTGAGAGTCCCTTTCAATTTTGAGATTCTATATGCTGATATTCTAGAATATAAGTAACCTAGGCAATTAGTTGTTTCTGTGATAGAGGTTGGGGCCCTTGGGTTCTTCTGAAATCATTTGAGTCTGAGAATAGCTCTTCTAGATGAAAATAATATCACTTATTACTATTCTTCTGCTATGAAAATGAGTCTTTAATCCAATGTATCTGGTGTTTGTTTTTCCTCTGTAATTCAGGAATACACTGAGAAATGGACCCTGAGGTTCCTCCTCCTCTTCCCTTCACTTTCACCAACCTGAGGCACATTCCAGACAATCCCTTTAATCCTACTGATCATCAGGACTAAGATGGATGCTGCCCTCAGGATCCTAGGTGAGAGTCAGGGAAAGACAGATGGCAGATCATTGTGCATTTCCAGAAATCCTAAGGAAGCCAGATATCTGGGGGAAAGTAGGAAAAGATGAAATATAAAGGGAATAGAAGAGAAATTGGAAAGAAAGGTGTCAATTTAAAATGTGTGAAAGAGAATAATGGGAAAGACAGGATATGGAGAAATGTTATCTCAGGAAAGGAAGAAGTCTCATTTGCTGAAATGAAGCTGCTGATTGTTTGGGGAAATCATTTGCAAAGGTAAGTATTTGGTATAGTTTATTTACATAGATTTGCAACATGAAGACCCTTCCTTCTAGACACAAATCATTTGTTGTTATTTAGTCATTTCAGTCAAGGACTAGTTTTCTTGGCAAAGATATTGGAGTAGTTTATCATTTCCTTCTCCAGTTCATTTTACCAATGAAACTGAGGCAAACAGGGTTGAGTGACTTATCCAGAGTCACATAGCTAGGAAATGTCTGAGGCTGGATTTGAACTCAGGAAGATGAGTCTTTCTGACTCAGCACATTATCCACTGTTTCACCTGCCTTAAAGACAAACCATTGTTATCTCTTTGGCTTCAGACCAATTTAACCCAATTACTAGCCCTTTGAATCTACTCAACCCAATTGCTTACTCTTGCTTTAAAGGGAGTTAGGTGACCCTGGACAAGTCACTTACTCCTGTTTGACTCAATTTCCTTATCTGTAAAATGAGCTGGATTTTTTCCAAGAAAACCATGGGGTCATGAAGAATTAAACATGACTGAAATGACTGAACAATAAAAAAAGGGCAGTAGCATTTTGAGGGAGAATTAGGATAGCTCACTGATTTTTTTAACTCAGATGAATTTAGTTATCATTCCAGCTCTATTATCTGTTTAACCTAAGACAAGTTATTTAGCCCCTGGACCTCCCAAGGCAGGTATACACTGAGGGGGTTGGATTATATGCCCTATGATCTAAAGCTTCCCAGCCATAGAAAATAGAAACAAGGGAACTAAGTAAATTATAAAGATTAGTCAGGGTCATTTGTGATTAAAGCATGAGGTATCAGTCCATAAAGTAGAGAAGGAAAAGATACCTTGTTTGAAGGGTCACTGATTCTTTGGGGATAGGAATAGGGGTTATATAGTTGGTAAGCAGAAAAGGTAATGGACTTAATTAGGAGTAACATACCTTTCAGCAAAGAGGAAATGTTAATCTCATCCTATTCAGAGCATAATCTAGAGTAGCATCTTCAGTTTTAGGTACCATTATTTATTAAAACGATTGAAAAGCTAGAGAAACTCCTCCAAAAGAGAATAAAGGTCCTTGTGATCTTGTGACCCTACTGGATCATATGAAAGATCATTTTGAGGACCTGGGGATGTTAGACCTGTATGAAAGAAGATGGGGGAAATAAGATATAGTGGTCCTTTAAGTACATGAAATGTTGTCATATGAGCTATCCAAAAACAGAAATGGGCTGTGATAGGAAATAGTGAATTCTGTTGTACTAGAAGTCTTATTGGCAAAAAACAAAACAAAACAAAACAAAAAAACAACTGAATAATAAATAGCTAGTAGGGAATGTATCTGGAATTTTGTGTTTATAAGATTCTGGAATTCTGAGATTCTGTTATTGCAGTGTCCTGGGAGACCCAACTTCTCATGAGAAAGAGGCTGGGATGTTCTCATCTCTTCTGAGCCTGAAGAGCCTTAAGACAAATTATTGAACCTTAATCCCCAAAGCAGGGTTTAAGGGAGGAATGGAATGGGCCCATGGTTTGAAGGGTAGCTTAGTTGTATGGCAATTGTGGGATAGAAAGGAACAGAGATGAGGGAGCCACACAGAATGAGGGATGAAAAAGAAAGAAAGCAGAGGTTGAAATCCATTGGAGGAATAACCCTACCTACTTAAAAAGCAGTATAATCAAGATATGGAGTTTGTAATAAAATGCAAGCTCAAGATGCATCAGCAGCTTAATATGACAGCCAAAAAAAAAAAAAAAAGGATTTTGGGCTGTATTGAGAGGCATAACTTCCAGGAAAAAGGCATTCATATATTCCTTAGACATTGCCCAAAGTATATCTTCATTACCATGTTCAGTTCTAGGCACCGCTGTTTGGAAAGAATAGTGAAAAGATGGAGTGTGTCCAGGAGAAGGGAAATCTGGAAGGTTTCTTGAAGGTCCTTGAGTTTATGCCATAGGAGACTGTGTTAGGAATGCATATTCTAGGTTTTCCAGAAGGTTTAACTAGGAGAGAGGAAAGGAAGTTTTAAAGTGGCCAATTTGGGTGGGTGACAAGACTGTCCCCCTAATAATTAAACTACCTAAAAATAGAAAATAGACTGTCTTAGGTGATAGTAGGTTCTCCCTCCCAAAGTAAATTTTCAAGGGAAGACTGGAAAACCATTTCTGTGATTCTTTTTCAGTTGTTACCCTGAGAACAGTTAAGATCCTTCCACTGAACTTCCTCTGATTCTGAGTTTCTGAGATCTAAGTATCCTAGGCAACCATCCATCCTCCCTTGTGAAAGAAGCTGGGACCCTTGAAACCCCCTGACCTCCCCTGAACCTAAGAGTAAGTCTACTGGGAGAGACTCACATCACATTTCATCAGAGGCCTTAGGTCTTCAAACTGGAAACTCCTGAGTGGTCGCCAACCCAAGCCCTCCTACCTGATCTCTGTCACTCCTTTTTGACACTGGGGTTCAATGAAAGATGAAGGCAGGGCTTTTTCCCATCTGCCAGCCTGAGGAAACACGACATTGAAACCCGATAGTCATCAGGAATGAGCTGGAAGATGCCCACAGGATCCTGGAGGAGAGCAAGAAGCAGGGCTGAGTGACCCCTTCTGCATTTTTGGGGAAGAAAAATCTAGATGCAGCACATTGAAAACAAACCAGATAGGCTGAAACAGAGGAATTTAGGAGAACTGGAAGAGTTGGAGCCAGAAAGGCAGAAATAGAACAGAAAGGTGACTTGTAGTTTCAGAGGTATGAACGAGGACAAAGGGATGCTTTGGCATTCCTCTGCTTCGAAATGCATTTTGAGGAGAAAAGATTCATTTTGCGAAGGAAAAAAAATGCTTCAGCACTTGATACTTGCTTGAGCATCAATGGCAGAGCCTAAGTGGAGGCAGAGGTGGTGGAGGACCCAGCATTCCTGGCAGCCTGCAGCCAAGGTGGCATCCAGAGCCCTGGGTGGCAGAGGGAACTGGACCATGGCTTCCATCTCCACATCCATTCCCACCCCTCCAAGGAAGCTTGGACTGCATGAAGAGAGTATAAAGATCTTGACTCCTCTCAGAAAGTGAGTTGGGTCAAGAAGGGAGGAGCCTGGCTGGGCTGGATGGCTCTCCACAGCTGGAAGTCCCCCTTGCTCCTTTAGGGAATTGGATGGGGAAGGGTGGCTAGGCTGTGGACTGGAGATATGCTCCTTATGGGAAAAATTCATTTGTTACTTGGTCACTCATCGTGCCTTCTGGAAACAATTAACAGCACCAAGGTATGACTATAATGTGAAAGACAAGGACATGGAGAAATGGTGACCAAGGGAAAACTTTTATCTTCAAAGCTCAGCATCTAGGTAGCCTAATATGAACAGGCCAGCCTGGTGAGGTCTTTCAATCTAGCACCTTGTTTCCTTCCTATCAATTATTCTCTCCCCACCCTTCCTCAAAGCACAAACCTTGAATTCTTGTCTTGCTTAGTCTCAGACCCACCCTGGCCCATAAGATACTTCACTAGCTCTAGTCTAAGAGGGATGATTATATTTTCTGAGAGGACCAGGAAAGAGCCCTGGAATTTGCTCATTAACACTGCCCTGAGGTGGAGCTGCCGAGATGCTCCATCAGTCTAAGATAACTGGTTTAACTTCTCTATGAAGGCACTGGATTAAGTGGACCCTGAGGCCTTTTCCAGATCAAAATCCTATGATGTGAAGTTTCCCAGAGACTGAGAACAGAGTGAGGGGAGCAGTGGATTAACAAAGTTTAAAAGGGCCCTGTCTGAGTCAGATTGTGGGAGATCATTGGCCCCTCAACTTGATTGCAAGAGAAGAAAGGAAAGTCCCTGGTTAAAATGGAACCTGGTTCTGGGGAAATAGTAGGAGCAGAAAGTCAAGAGAGAAAAACCAGATGTGGAGAGGGAATCCTAGTGTAAGAAATAAATAAGGAAAGGTTTATCTACCACAGTGAAGAAGCAGACAGCCCTAGTACTCTTGATGATGGATAACTTATCCTGAGCACATTCATGGAGATGGACTGTAGTTTGCCAGAAGAGTATCTGAAAGTTTTAGTGGATGTAAATTCATATTGAGACAAGCTAGGTAGCTGAATTAGGCCTGGAGTCAAAAAAGTTCAAATCCAGCCTCAGCCATTTATTAGCTGTATGAGCTTGAGCAAGTTACTTACCCCTTGTTTGCCTTAGCCACTCGTCAAGAAAACCTCTTAGACAGTATGGTCTATAGGGTCATGAAGACTCAGGACTGAGTGAACAAGTAATTCAATATGTATCAAAAACAGGATAAGACATTGAAAAAACTAATGTATTCTTAGCTTGCATGCAATAAATAAGCCATAACTTCCCTTCAAGAAAGGGTTAATTTCACTGAAATCTGCCTTCTTCAGAAAATCTTGTATTCCACATGCTCCAGGCACCATAATTTATAGTTTTGTATTGAATATATAGTTTTGTATTCGTATTTATAGTTTTGTATTTCAGAAGAATGAAACCAGAGGATGAAAGTTCTTGACAAAATGGCATATGAGATCAGTTGAAGAAGGGACATTGGGCCTGGAGAATAGGGGTAGGGTATATGTGTGTGTGAGAGAAACTTGGAGAATAAGGGTATGTGTGTGTGTGTGTGATCATAAAATTCAAGTATTTGAAAAGCTAACTTGTAAACAACTCTGTTTGGCCCCAGAGGACCAAGAGCACAGTGAGTGGAAATGTTAAGTCTTTTCCATTATGGGTTAAAAAGGCAGATGGGGAAAAATAGGAGATTCAGAAGCTCTGGGAGTGCTGAAGAAGCAAAAAATTGGAAATTAGAAAGGAAAGGTGAGTGGCAGTTTAAGGAGATGGTAGAGACCTTTGGTGACCAGGGGAGAAAGAAAGCCTTTGTTCAGACTGGAAGCCACCTGGTTAATGAAAATACTTCTTTTTTTCTTAATGTGGAAAGAAAAATATTGATGAAAATATTTCAAAGATAATCATGTAGGGAGATTTAATTTTCATTGTTCAGCACCCTAAGACCCATTTTTTGTTATGTGATTTGACCCTAAATCCAGTAATCAATTTTATTTCCTTTGCTGGCCACTAATATAGGGGTTGACTACATTCTAAAGGAGACTTTGGACACAGCAGAGAAGAGGAGAAAGAAGGGGTTTGACTGAGAGCAAACTTCTATTTTATAATTTTTATATTATTTTATTTTATATTACATTTTATAATTTTTATAATTTTTCTAGCCTAAGGCAGGATACTCAGCTTCTTGGTACCTCAGCTCAGTATTGGTTAAAAAAAAAAAAAGGAAAAAAAGAGGAAGTTGAACTACATGCTCTTGAAAGTACATTCCAAATCAAAATCTTATGATCTATAACTTCTCAGATATGATGGAGAGAAGCAAAGTGAGGTATCAGGGCTGAAGCTGGCTAAGGGAAGGGACTGGCCCACAAGGCAGCTCCTGGAGAGAGAAGCACCTGGCTTGAGGGCACACCTGGTTCTATAGCAATTATGGTAGAGGAAAGATGAAAGCATTGTCCAGATGTGAAAAGGATAATCCAGGGTGTGAGATAAAACTGAAGGAGAGAATTCAGTGCGGGGGAACAGAAGCTCAAATTTTCAAGACTGATACATATGGAGGAGCATATCCCTATAGAGAAGAGTTTAAGATTGATTTATCAGGATTGCAGTAGACTACAACAAACCTAAGATGAATCAACATGTTACGCACACAAAAGGCAATGAAGTTGTAGGAACTATCTGGAGAGCTAGCTTCCAGAAATTAGGAGTTGATAGTTTACTCTTCCACTCCTATCACAAGAGCCCTCAAGGAGCTACAATTTAATAGGGGAGACAATATGAAAACAAATATATACAAAGAATTGCTATAAGATAAATAGGAGATAATTAGCAGAGAGGCACTGGAATTAAGGGTTAAAAAATGCTTATAGAAGGTGGGATTTATGTTGAAACTTGTAGGAAGTCAGATCAGTAGTCAAGAGTAGTAGTAGAAGTGCTCCCAATATGGGAGACAGCCAGAGAAAATACCTGGAACTAAAAGAATCTCTTTGTGATACAACCAGGAGGCCGTGTCACTGGATTGTAAAGCACTTTTAGGAGTAAGGTATAAGAAGATGGAAGGTAGGCTCCTGGGTTATGGGAGAGCTTTGAATGTCAGGCAGAGCATTTTGTATTTTTTGAGTTTGAGTAGGGAGGTGACATGATTGGTACTGTGCTTTTTAGAAGCTGAATAGAGAATGGATTGGAGGGAGGAGAGACTTGAGCCACTTTGGAGTAGGTTATTGCAAGATAAAAGCTTCCCAGGTATGAAACACAAGGGTGAGGGGAGCATTGGATTTTACAAAACACAGCAAGTGATAGCTGAGGCTCCTGGTGAGAAACCTCTGACCCCAAAACTGAGAGGCTAAAAAAGGAAAGAATGATTTGATTTAAAGGGGTACCTAGGTCTTTAGTAATGGTGGTAGGGGGAAGCATAGATATGGAGAGTTGAAATAGAAGGGGAAGGCAATTTATTTTGAAGAAGTTAAGGACTTGGGTCTCAAGGGAAGATAAAAATGAGTTGCAAATCCATATGGCTCAAAAGCTATTTGTATGATAAAAATCTGGAGGTTTTAGTAGACCACAAGCTCAATAAAATTCCACAGCAAAATATGGCAGCCAGAAAAGCTGAAATGAGATTTTGACATATGCTGAAGGGATCATAAATTTTAGAAGATAAGGAGATGATATTTTACTTTGTCTTATTCAAGCTCGGACTATCCAAGGGAAGGACAATTTGAAAGAAGGATGAGAGAATACTCTATGAGCATCAGCTGAAGAACTTTGGGGCCCTGATCCTGGAGAAGAGAAATGAGGAAAACCCAATTATTGTCATGAAATACTTGAAAGGTTGTTGGTGGAAGATTAGTTCTACTTGTCCCTAGATGACAGAATTGGAAGAAAATAAAAATTTCACAAAATAACTTGTTGACTATCAGGAAAATGGTCTATCCTTTAAAATTATCCAAAAAGATACTGGGCTGCCTTCTGACAGAGTAATGGAATTCTCTTAGTGAGTCTTCAAGCAAAGGCTGAATATCTACTTGTAGCATATGTTGTAGAGGAAATCTTTTTTCACTGAGGGTTGCACTAGAGGGCCATTGAGATAATTTCTAAAACTGAGAGTGTATCATTCTGTTATTCTGTGATAATCTAAATAGGCCCAGCTTTCTCTGATCCTTAATTGGAATAAGCCTTTCCCCATCAATAGATTTTGGAAATTAGGGAGCAAACTCTCAGGAACAAAAATCCAGGGTCAACCCAATTTATTAGACTTGAGGCTATTTTTTAATTTTATCAGTAATCACTGTCATCTCTATCAGGATCCATTTTGTTTTGAAGTCAAAGAGTCCTGTTAGCTTCTATTGCTAAACTAGTGTCATTTTCCTTCCTCCTTGCCTCCTCTCTCCCTCTTTTCCTTCCTTCCTTCTTCCTTCTTTCCTCCCTCCCTCCCTTTCTTCCTTCTTTTCTTCCTTCTCTCCCTCCCTCCTTTTCTTTCTCTTTTTCTCTTTCTTTCTTACTTTCTTTTCTTTCTCTTTTTCTCTTTCTTTTTCTTTCCTCTCTTTTTCTTTTGCTTTTTTTCTTGCATAAAATGACTAGTATGTAAATATTTTACATGACCACTACGAATAACATATCAGATTGCTTACTTTCTCAGGAAGGGATAGAATTTAGAACTCAAAAAAAAGTTTTTAATAGTATTTTATTTTTCCAATGACATGTAAATATAGTTTTCAACATTCATTTTTGTAAGATTTGAGCTCCAATTTTTTTTGTCCCTCCCTTCCTTACCTCTTTCCTCCTCCACAAGAAACAATCTGATATGTTATACAAGTACAATCATTTTAAACAAATTTCCATATTTGCCATGTTGTGAAAGAAAAATCAGAACAAAAGGGGAAAAGTACAAAAAATGAAAATAATATATTTCAATCTGCATTCAGTCTCCATAGTTGTCTTTCACAGGATTTTTAGTTAGGATCAAATGAGATAATTTTTTGAAAGCACAATGCCTTGCACATAATAGGTACTTATTCTCTTCCATCCTCCTTACTCCATCCTATTTACACCACTCCTATATTATTAAGTGAAGTTTTTAGAACAATAGTTTACAAAGGATATTGCAAAGCTGAAGACTATCTGGAGGAGGGAAATTGAAAGAAAAAAAGAGGTCCATGAGGACATTCCATTAAGGATCAGTAGAAAGAACCTGGGGTATTGAGGCTAGAGTGAAGACACCAGGAGAAAATGTGATAACTATTTTTATGCGGTTGAAAGATTGCCATGTTGAAGAGGGTTAGACTGTGTTTGGTCCCAGTGGGCAAAACTAGGAACAATAAGACAGGGGCTTGCAAAGAGCCAAAGGTTATAAAGTCAAGAAAAACTCCTTAATAATTATTCCTTTCCAATAGGTGGATGGGCTGCCTCAGGATGGAGTTTTCTCCTCACTAGAAAACTTTGAGCCAAGGTGAGATAACCCCTTGTTGGCTGTATTGTAGAAAAATTGATTTTTCAGTTACTGGTTAGGATAGAGGAGCACTGAGGTCTCATTGAATTCTAGCATTCTATGATTCTGTTATCTTGGTATCCTAGGTAACCAGCCTTCTGAAACAACAGGATGAGGCTCTTGAGGTTTTTCACTCTCATTTGAACCTGAGACCTGCTCTCTTCTTTTAACCCTATATAACATATCAGAGGCCTTCTGAAGCTTCTGAGTCTTTTTTCTCCCAGTCCCCTAAACTTGGTTTCTATTACTCCTCTTTATCTTGAAGATATATACAATGAAAGATGGAGGCTGAGCGTTTTCCATTTATTACACTGGGATGCCCACCAGTCTACAACTGAGGTTCACCTGCATTGAGATGGGAGATGTCCTGAGGCTCAAAGGTGAGAGTTTTGGAAAAGCAGAACTGGGCAGAACACCGTATATTCTGTAGGAGAAAAAAATGGAGCATTAGAAGTAAATTAGAAGGGGAGAAATAAGGAATGCAGTAGAGCTGGAAAGAGCTGAAACAGCCAGGGTGGGTGAATTAGAGATGAAAGGCAAGTGCCAAATTGAAAGGTGTAAGAAAGAGAGTAGACATGGAGACCTGTTGACCTGGGAACTGAAGGACCAGCTGATCACACATCAAACAACTTGCTGGAGGAGGGCTCAACCCTTGAGAAGGCTAATTTGTTTAGTCCAACAGTGTAAGACTCTTCATTTTGCTCTTCTTTTACTTTTTCATACCTTCCTTTCTCCAGGTACCAACCATGATATCATGCTATTGCTGAATTTTTCCAGCTTAAACAGAAACCCAGTAAGTTCCATCAGCCCTTTGCTAGCTCCACAACCCCTCTCACCCCTCCCAATTTGGGAATTAGCTACTTTTTAAGGGAGAATATGAACATAACACTAGAAAATGTAGTAAGAAGAAAGAAAATCAAATCCTAGTTCATGTATGACTGAAGTCATTATTCTTAATCCCTCTGGGCCTCAGTGTCCATATTTATAGAATGAGGATCTTGGACTAGATGGCTTTTTAAGAACTCATCCTGTTCTAAATCCTCTGATCTAAGACTCCCCTCCTATGGAGAGCAGAGTTAAAGGAAGCAGTGGATTACAAGGCAATATAAAAGGTTATAACTGAGTCAGGTGTTGGGAGGCCATTGGTGTACCAGATTGGGGGATAGGGAAGCAGGGAACAAGCTCCATTATTGAAGTTACAGCTGGCTCTGTGGTGGAGGAGGTAGAAGGAGGAGGTAGGGCTATAAGTCAGAAATGTAGAACATAGTCCAGATTGTGGGGGGTAAATGAGAAGTGGAATGGCATTCACTATGAGGAAGCAGACTGATGTGGAAGATAATATCTGTGAAGAGAGAGAGCAGTTTGTCAGAAAAGATCAGTAGGTTAGTAGACTACAAGACATGATGTGACCATGATATGGCACTTAGAAAGGCTAATGGGATCTTCGGCTGCATTAAATGAGGCACAACCTCCTACATAGTCCCAGTGGAGCTTGCCCTGCTCAAACCCAATTTTGAGGTCAGTTCTGACAGCTAGAAGGTGTCCAGTGGAGCAATACTAGGAGCATAAAGCTATATAAGGACTAGCTGATAGAACCTGGTTTGTTGAGCCTGGAGAAGAAGAGGAAAGAAGGAAAACACAAGAAGTGTTGTAAGGAGACAAAGACTGGAATGTGGACAAGAGGCTAGTGGAATTATGTTTAATCCCATAAAGCAGATCCAGAAATGAGGGCTGAATGTAAGGAGAAACTTGCTACTACTAGTCAGAGCCATCCCAGCATGGAACAGAATGACTCCACATGCAGATTACCTCTTCAAGCGCAGGTTGGATTGCCATGTATTGAGTACATTGTGGAAGTCATTCTTTTTTCAGTTACAAATTGGTCTTTAGGGTCACTGAGCTTCTTTCCAATTCTAAATTCTGAAATTCTGTGATGCTGAGATTTAGTGATTTTAGTATCTTAGACACCCATCCTTCCCTGGGATGCAGCAGGACCACCTGAATCCTTCTGATCTCCACTGAACCTGAGAAATGGGTCTCTTGGTTGAAAGAGGCACTGTTGTACAGTGGTGCCAGGAAAACATGATTCAAATGCAGTTTCAGACACTAACTGTGTGACCTTAGACAAGTGTCTTGTGCTATTTGAGCCTCAATTTTCTTTTATATTCACCTATTGGGTCCTCATCCTCCTTCCCAGGAGAATAGGCTGAAGGGGTCTAGCTTCTACCTTTTTTGGGAAAGCAATTTATCTCTTGTCTTCAGATATTCAATGGTCCTGGTTTTTTTTCTTCTGAGTGACTATCATTCTCAAAAAGAATTCCCTTTCTCTTTCCTCTGAAGGATCTTTTTCCTTCTTTGTTTTCACATGGAAACCCCCTTCTACTTTTTAAAGGCAACACTTTTTGAGTTGTTCAAGCCTTACGAAAGAAGAGTAAATATTATGCACTTTTAGAGGAAGGCCAACTTTTTGCTGTTCCCTATACTTTTTTTTTTCTTTTTACTGAGGCAATTAAGGTTAAGTGACTTGCCCAGGGTCAAACAGCTAGGGAATGTTAAGTGTCTAAGATTAGATTTGAACTTGGGTCCTCCTGATTTCAGGGCTGGTACTGTATCCACTGTGACCACCTAGCTGCTCTGTTCCCTATACTTTTCTAGAAGCAAGATCTAAATTTAGTCTTATTTCCTTTTCACTTTGTTAGTGCCTTGACAATCATTCTCAAATTCCTTCTCCTGGTTCCTTCTCTTTCTCCTTCCATCCTACTAGGCCTTTAAGATATGAATCTGTTGTCCCTTCCTTTATCACCAGCCTTTGTGTATATTCATTGCCTTCATTTCCTCATCACCCATTCAACTTCGATCCAGAGAATCTCAGAATCTCCGATTTAAAATGGGACTTCTGAGGTATCTGCTGCAATTCAGACCTCAAAAAGAATTTATCACAATTCCCCTTTGCCTTATATCACAATCCATCTATACTGAAACTATGCTTAAATTATCAGTGACTCACTAGTCGTGAAATCCAATGACCATAGCTTTTTCTTTATCTTCCTTTACACCTCTGCAGGGCTGGATTCCATTGGTGCACTCTTCACAAAACCATCTCCTCCCTTATTTCCTGTCTTTGTCAACATATTTCTTTCTACTCCCTTGCTAATTTCTTTACTGGCTCATTTTCTATCTTTTTTTTTTTAATTGAAGCTTTTTATTTTCAAAACATATGCATGAATAATTTTTCAATATTGACCCTTGCAAAACCTTGTGCTCCAAATTTTCCCCTCCTTTCCCCAACCCTTCCCCTAGATGGCAAGTAATTCAATATATGTTATACATATTAAAATATATATATATATTTAATCCAATATGTGTAAACATATTTATACAATTATCTTGATGCACAAGAAAAATCAGATCAAACAAGATAAAAATGGGAAAGAAAACAAAATGCAAACAAACAACAACAAAAAGAGTGAAAATGCTATGTTGTGATCCACACTCTGTTCCCACATTCCTCTCTCTGGATGTAGATGGATCTCTTTATCACAAGACCATTGGAACTGGCCTCAATCATCTCATTGTTGGAAAGAGTCATAATCTATCAGAATTGATCATCATATAATCTTGCCATTGCTGTGTATAATGATCTCCTGGTTCTGCTCGTTTCACTCAGCATCAGTTCATGCAAATCTCTCCAGGCCTCTCTGAAATCATCCTGCTGGCCGTTTCTCACAGAACAATAACATTCCATAACATTCATATACCATAACTTATTCAGCCATTCTCCAACTGATGGGCATCCACTCAATTTCGAATTTCTTTATTAGCTCATTTTCCTGCATCATCTATATGGGTGTTTCTCAAGATTCGGTCCTCAATCTCCATCTCCATAATTCCATTACTCTCATGTGCTCTTGTGACCTCTCACTTCAATTATTACCTCTGATTAGGTGTCTAGTAAATGCATATCTTGAGCTCTAACCTTTCCCCGAAGCTCACATCTCATCGTTCCAAAAATCTGATCCACACCTTTCCCAGTTTCTCAAACTCAGTATCTTACCTCCTGTTATGAGCTCTTGCTTCAGAATTTATTTCTATGAATGGTACCAATCTTGCCTCAGTTACCCAGGCTCTAAAAGGTGCTATCTTTGACTCTTCCCTTCTCTCGATGCCTTTTATATCCAATTTGTTGCTAAAACTTAATTCTGCATTATCCCACATCTCAATCTCCTCACGATTCCCCAGGCCTGCCACCACCCTGTTTCTACTCCCTATTCATTTTTTCTCCTTTTCTTATATTTACCATACACTTCAGCCAAACTAGATTGCTAACTTTTCAGTATTCCCAGTGAAAGACAGAAAATTGTATGGAGAAAGAGAAAGGAACAGTCATAAAAAGGGACAGTCATAAATAAACACTATCTAATGGAGTCATGGCATTCTCCTGATCCTACTCATCAGTGGAACAAGTTGTTCATTTTTGCTCCTTTTCCTATGTTTTTACCATACACTTTAGCCAGACTAGATTGATAACTCTCCAATATTCCCTAGATTTTGCCAGTTCTAGACCTTTCATCATGCTAGTCTCCTTTTCTGACAAGCCTTCCTCCATCCTTGTCTGTTGAAATTCCATTCCCTTATAAAAATCCCTGCTCATGTACACATCCCCCATGAAGTTTTACTTGATTTCTTTTATTTGGGAATTATTTGTACCTCCTCTTTATCCTCAGGTTAAAAAGGCTCCCCTGTACCTCTTATGGCACTAGGGACAAACACAGATTGCCTTTCAGCATAGAATGCACACTTAGGACAGGGTAAGAATTTTAGTTATCATTGTCTTATCTATAGTACTGACCTTGTCTTTTGTATAGTCGGTCTGTTGAAGAAATATATGAAAGAATGAATGAATGAGGGAAAGAGGGGAACAATCCATCTGGCTTTGCATAACTCCACAAGAAGATGAGTCATGTCTTCTTGTGGTTCCTTCTTCAAAGTGACCCTTGTGGGACTGAAATCTTGGGGGGATTTCACTGAGCATCTTGGACCCACACGATGCTACTGCCTTAAGCTTCTTAGCTATGGACCTTTTCCCTTACACTCCCCATAATACAAGCTCTAGCTGTAGCTTTTTGTAATAACACATGTGAAGATTATAAAATGCTTCCCTCAACACTACTGTGGGAAAGTACAAGGATCATCAGTTTCCATTTTACAGAGGAGGGAGCTGAAGCTCAGACACAGTGATCTGCTTATACTCATATGGCAAATCAGGACAAAAAGCAGAATGCAGAACTAGGTTTCCTGGTGTTAGGTTCCAGGTGATGATGTCTCCCAAAGCAGGTGTTCACCCAAGCCTTCCCTGGGTGAGCACTTATTTGTTTCTAAAGATTTCTGAGAAAGAAGAGTCAACAGCTGCTTTTTGTGCTCCATTTCCATGTCTTAAATAGAAGATTGGAATTTCTCAGGGAGTTAATATCTAGCTAGTAACTATACAAATAGATAATATTTATGCAACACTTTAAGGCCAGCAAAGTATTTTACAACTATCTCATTTAATTATTATTATTATTATTATTTTTGCTGAGGCAATTGGGGTTAAGTGACTTGCCCAGAGTCACACAGCTAGGAAGGGTTAATTGTCTGAGATGAGATTTGAATTTGGGTCCTCCTGAATTCAGGGCTGGTGCTCTATCCACTGCATCACTTAGCTGCCCCTATCTCATTCAATTTTTACAACAACCTCAGGAGGCAGAAGAATTATTATTCCCATTTTACAGATGAGGAAACAGGTTGACAGAGCTTAAAGTAATTTGCTTTGCTTCACATGTATCTAGAAAACATCTGAGGCTGGAACTGAATTCAGGTCTTTCTGACACCATTTTTTTTTTTTACTGTGCCACATAAAATAAAATAAAAACAT
The DNA here is from genome assembly GCA_023553655.1 of Myrmecobius fasciatus. Classification (NCBI taxonomy): domain Eukaryota; kingdom Metazoa; phylum Chordata; class Mammalia; order Dasyuromorphia; family Myrmecobiidae; genus Myrmecobius; species Myrmecobius fasciatus. The sequence continues at coordinate 373,729 of JAJPUD010001080.1, read as the reverse complement.
TAAATGACAGGTTCGATAGATTTTTAAAAGATGACATGCAGTGATTTTCATATCAGATATTCTCACCTGCAGTCAGGCAACACCACCTGAACAGATGTCCATCAGGAAAAGAGACCTTTCTGAATTTTAGAGGTCGTTAAGGGGAATTTGTCTTGGGAAGGTGTCTACCTATAGCTTTGGCTTAGATAAGGAGACCAGGATCCATAACACTCTCATTTCTAATTCCTTGAAAGCAAAGTTCATGACCATTTTTGTGTCCTAGACACCCTGGGTAGTCTGGGGAAGCCTAAGGGCCCCTTTTCAGAATAATGTTTTAAGTTCATAAAACAAAAATACATAATATTACATAGGAAACCAATTATATTGAAATATAGTCATCAAAGTTCACAGAAATTCCATCATGTTCCTCATGAGTATGTTTCTTATGGACAATGGTTCATGTCTAGAAGTTCACTTGCTCTATAATTTAGATGTGTACCAAATCAAATTCCTCTTTGACTTGATTTAATACAATGATTAGAGTGAACTTTTTGCTGACATTCTAAGTTGAAATAAAGTGAGTTTTATCGTTAAAAAAAAAGTTGCCAGATGTTAAGTTAAGGAACACCCCTGCCCTAGATAGAGACACTTATTTGTTGCAGGTTTAGTATAGTGTTTGCACATAGTAGGTGCTTAATGATGTATTTAGATGTTCTGTCTTTGGGGGGGGGTTTTCTGAGTGGATAGAGGTAGCCTTTCTCCCTTCCTCTACCATTAGCTTTCCTGAAGACCTAATGAATTGATTTTTTAGAAATTCTGCTCCCCTTTTCCATTTCTTCTTCCCCCTCCTTCTTCACAGAGCATCTAGAAGTTAATGTGTGACCAGGTAAGCAGAGGTCTGATATACAGGGGAGCAGGAAGTTTTACAAGACATGTTCTTGAGAGAAGAGGGAAATATATTGGGAAATTCTGGGTACCAGGTTTAGTCTGAGGGAAAGCATCTGGCAGTTCTGTTTCCCCATGGTCAGACTGAACTTTGTGGGACCCAAGGAGAGACCTAAAGGGACCCTAACCAGCCACTGCTGCAAGGAGACAGGACAAGTGGGTAGTCAGACAAGGAAGGGGGGAGGAGATGTGCTGATAAATGCCCAAGGAAACAGTACGGGACATTAAGTGGGGATAGCTGTATTGTGCAGCGTGGTTAGGGGAACTGTAATATAGGTGGGTTGTGGAATCTATAGGGAAAGAGTAACAGAATAACGGGTAGGTTTGTACTGTGCTTTAAAGTTTCCCCAAAGCTCTTTCCATGCACTTCATTAGATCCCCATGGCAGCCCTGGGAGGATGGTGCTATAATATTTACATGCTCTTTTTACAGGTGAGAAAACAGAAGCTGAGAGGGTTCAAGTGACTTTCCCAGAGTCTCATACTAGGAAGCATCTGAAGCAGCTGCCTCCCAGTCAACCCCTTTGTGCCTCAGAAGAATGGAAAGGGAATTGGGGCCCAGAGAGATGTGATGGAGCAGGAGGGTTTCTGACAGGGGGGTCTGCAGGGGACTCAGAGGTGTAGGAAGATGTGTTTGATGGAACCTTCTGTCTCATTGGCAGGGACCTTGGACAGCGGAGAACACCAGGGGGCCACCCCCTGCTCCCCAAGGCTCAGAGATGGTGGCAGACCCCTTTGTGCCAGCATTTGTATTATGTGGGGGGCTGTGAAGGGGAGAAAGTCCAAAGAAGGGGCCAGTCCCAGAGTTCTGGTTTGCTGAGGTGATGGGATGGATGGGAAGGAGAAGGGGAAGAAGAAGGCCAGTGGGAGGCTGGGGCTGAAGCACCTCCTGGGGAAATGGGGGCCACCAGTAATGGGAATGGTGGGCACTTAGCCCACAAATGGTTGGCTTTGCCCAGTGAGGTCCCCTACTCTGCCATAATGCTCCCCCAGAAAGGGGGAATGCGCTTATGTGGATCTCAGTGGTCAATCACAGAAGACTCTCTCACTTAGCTCCCCACTGGGACCTCGTTCACAGCTACCAACTTCTCTGCCCTCACTCCCTAAGAGGCTCAAACAGGCTGAGCCCAATGAGTTTGGGCTCAATTTTCACCAGGGAAGGACTCGGGCCAGCCAGGTCATTCTCACTGACCATGGGCACAAATGAGCAGGATAGTGACCCAGGGCACTCTGCTTGCTTGTATAAACCTGAATGTCTACATCACACATACACTGGTCTTTGCTTGCTCATCCACAGCTGTGATCTAGAGTCGGAAGGGAAGAGTCCCAAGAAGGTCTCCCACATGGCAGCTCTTGACCAGGATACTGTGTCTGGGAGCCACAGAACATTCAGGACCAGTAGCTTCTGTCCCTAGCAAGAGAAACTCCAGGAGCATCAGAAAGTCCAGAATGATGAAGTATAAAAGGCACGGGAGGTACTCTGTCTTTACCACAGACTGCAAGTAGATGAAGGACTAAGAAAGGGAGACATGCCAGGGATGAAGTAGCCATTCCAAGCCCATTGTCCTGTGCCCTCAGGATCTAAAGCCAGGGATATAATGCCTCCTTCCTTGCCCACCTTTGCCAGAAGCGAGAATGCTCCAGACTGGATTATTGGGTGCTGGTGTAGATTTGTCAGTCTTGAAGATGGACAGTTTGAGGAGATAAAAATTCTTTGGTGATATGTGAAGGAAACCATAAACTCCCACCATGGGGTGGGCACCTCATATCTAGGCTTCTCAGAGTGGAGGTCTGTCCTTATTCCCCATCACCACTCAGAGAATATGCTCCCAGCTGCTCCCAGATAACCTGGGATCCTCCATCCTCCTGTTCTTGAATCAGAGAGAAAAGTTCCCCCTCTCCTTGGAGAGCAATCATCCATTCCAACCAAGATAAACCTCCTGATGGCAGAAAAGCATGGGTAGGGATCCCGTGGAACTGCCAGGGAAGGAACAATGGAGGAATGGTGGGCAGTGGCCATTTTGGATAGTGGAGAGCAATGCTTAGCAGAGGTGACATGCTAGGTCTATGTACCTGGTGGACACTATGCACATTGTGTCCTGCTGGGACCACCAACCTGGCAGGAGCAAACACTGGAAGGGACCAATGGAGAGCAAACAAGGGCAGCCCTGAAGCAGATGAGAGAGTTTTGTGAGATTCTGTAGCTATTTTGGGGAGATGGAAAGTCAAGCATTTATAAAGTACCTACTGGGTGATGGGCACTAGGTCAGCCACTGAAAATACAAAGAAAGGCAAAAATAGACCCTTTCCTCAAAAAAGTTTTAATAGTGGAGATAGGGACAGGGTTAGACTCACTATAGAAAGATAAACTGGATATACTTTCAGAAGACAATGACATTAGTGGAGATTGCCATGTCTCTTGTATAACTTTTTGCTGAGAATTTTTTGCTATTAACTGATAGAATGCCAGGAAAGGAATTCTTATGCATTATTCAATGAGTATTCTTTATTGCAGGTCTATGTTTACCCCGGAAACCTTGCCAATTCTTTGAGTAAATACAATCTTCCTAAAGGAATGAACAAATGCTCTCCTTGGTGGGCCTCTTGTGATGGAGCATTCTATACCTGGGAGGCTGCTACTTCTCAAGAGTTACATATCAAAAGAGAATACTTAGTGTAGTGCCTTATTTGTTCTTAGCCTATAAAAATCTCTTAGTGGAAAGGGATTTTGAGGATTTGGGCAAGAAAGTCTTGTATAAATTTGTCTAGTGATGATTCCCATTCAAGACTCTGAATAGCTGTGATCATGAGTCCTCCCAGCCAAGGAATTCAGATGTTGGTGCTTCCTCAGAGTGGTGATGATGTATGTTGTATGTTTGTTTGTTATAGTGGCCACTGTGTTTATTGTGTATTACTTTTGTGCTATAAGTTTTCCTTTATGTCTTATTTAAATCTTTTTTATTTATTTTTGAATTTTAAATTAATTTAATTTTAAATTTTAAAATTTTAATACATTAAATTTAAAATAATTTAAATTTGTTTAAATTTAAATTAAAAGTTCTGAGCAGTAATAAACTTGTACCCACCCTCTTTAAGAATATTTCTGTTGAAATGAGAATTCTGAATCTAGATTAATCTTACAATATGGACCCATATCCTCCTGGCTAAGAAGCAAGCCTTGAGTTGACCATGCAACTAGCCCCATCTTATGTGTGGGGTAAGAAAGTACCATTGGTAGGCTGGATCTAAAAGTCAGGAATTTAAAAGTGTCTTTTTAGAGAGGAATAGAGGGCAAGAAAGAATCATTCCACTTGGAGAAGGAAAGATCAGGGGCCCAGAAGTCACCAAAGCCTAATGTGAGAATACAACTAAGAGGCTAAAGTGGTGTGCAGCTACTTTCTCCTCCCACTGTGTAGTCAGTGAGTACTTCTAAATTCGATGTATAGGAGAGGTGTGGAGTTCATCAGAAGATGATGCTCATCAAACTTCAGAGAATGAACATGAGAACAAGGTCAGGGATGTCTCCAGGAGTCTGATCCTCAGTGGGCTACCTCCAGGCTCTTCATGATATTAAAAAATCTCCAAAAGCAATGATCTGATTCTCAAATCTGGTCACCATGAATGTTTATGCAGAAACTTACAGGAAGACGAAGCAGATGATGACAGAAGACATAAGAGCACTGATTCTTCCAATTGGCTATTGGGTTTGGAGCAATTTGACTTTGGTAGCTCTCAAGTGTCTGAAAAACAGAACAATCAGTTGAAGGAAAAACTCAGCAAAAAAAGCCAAATAAATAAAAAAAAAACAATTACAGGCTGGGTATGTTGACCTATAATCCCTGCTCCTAAGGAGTGCTGGACCTAGAGTCATCAGAGCCTGAGTTCAAATCCAGCTTCAGACATTTACTAGCTACATGACTTTGGGCAAGTCAATTAATCCTCTTTGCCAAGAGAAATATCAACAATCTCTCATAGGCAGCAGATACCACTCTGGTGGCAGAAATTGAAGAATTTAATCTCTTGATCAGGGTGAAACAGTGTAAAAGCTGACTTAAAGCTTAACATCAGAAAAATTGAGAATTTTGGCAACTGCTCCCAACTGGCAAATAGTGGGAGAAGAAATGGAATCAGAGTGAGATTTTGTGTTCTGGGGCTCAAAGATCACTGCAGATCATGACTGCAGCCATGAAAGGATGCTTGCTCCTTTGGAAGGAAAGCTATGGTAAATCTGGACAGCACACTAAAAAGCAGAGTCATCATTTTGCCAACAAAAGTCTGTGTAGTCAAAATTATGGGGTTTCCAGTAGTGATGTACAGCTATGAGATTTGGATAATAAAGAAAGCTGAGCACTGCAGAATTGATGCTTTCAAATTGTGAAAGAAATTGAGGAAATCTGGGGCAGACTTTTGAGAGTCCCTTGGACAGAAGATCAAATCAATCAATTCTTAAAGAACTTAATTCAGACTATTTACTAGAAGTTCAAATACTGAAGCTGAAAGCTTAAATACTTGGGCCACTTAATGAGATCTGCCTGGAAAAGATCCTGATGTGTGGAAAGTTTGAAAACAAAAAGAGAAGGGAATGGCAGAGGATGAGATGAATAGATACTGTCATGGAAGCAATGAACATGAGCTTGGGCAGACTTGGGAGATAGTGGAGGAGAGAAGGGATCTGCTATTGTCCATGGGGGCATGAAGAATTGAATATGCCTGAATGACTTGATAACAAGACTAAGAATGATATTTCTTAGTGCTTGTCCTCTTTGCCCAACAGGCAGGGATAAGGAAATCACCAAGGGAAAAGCCAGCCAGTCCAGGTAAGAAATGAAAGCAACTGGAAGCTTTTGTGCCAATCATTAGTCCTGGATGAGATGAGGTTTGTACAGATTTAAGGAAAAATGTTTCTAAAAGAAGGATGGATGCATCCTGATTGCAAAATGGAATGTAAGATATGACCACAAGATCTGACTCTTGGTGTTTTTGAGCACAGCCATGGAAGATGATTCCTTTATTTATTTAAAGAACATTTATATGATATCAAAAACACTAGAAAGAACAATTTTGAAAGACTTCGGAACTCTGATGCATTGAAGGACAAAGCATGATTCCAGAGGACTAAAGATAAATCATGTTATTTCCTGACATGGAGGGGCAGTAAGAAATAAACATTTTTTGGACATGATCAATAAGAGGATTTGCTTTACTTTTCTATGTGTATTTGTTATGAGGCTTTTTTTCCTTCTTCAGTTATCAGAGGAGAACTGGGATGGAGAGAAGAAAAATGTTAGTGTAGAAAATATTAAAAAGATTCCTTTAGATTGAAAAACCTTGCAGACTATTTGAAAAAACTACTGGTCAATCATATCACAAAAATCGAACAATTTGTATGCACCACCTATCGTGGCAATATAAACTCAGAAGGTGAATGAGGAAAAAAGAATCTGTGTAGATGAGATTTCTAAAGAGAGAGGACCAGTACACTTTGCCAAATTTGCCTCCATTATTTGCCAGATGGTTTTTGGTCTTGGACTTCACTAGTAGATTTTATTGATCTCTATTGCAGGTAGGCTTCAAATACTAAGCAGAGTATATTATATTTGATCCAGGAGATAGATGATAGGGAACCATGGGAACTTACTGAATAGAGAGGTGACAGAACTACACTTTAAAAAACATATTGATGGCTGAGTGAAAAATGGATAAGAATGGCGAGAGACCTGTGGAAGGAATACCAACAAGTGGGCTGCTGTAATTAGCTAGGGATGAAGTAATGAGAGGAGAGAAGATGCTTGACAGATAATACAAAGATGATATTTACAGGCTTTGGCAAGAGATTGGATAATGGGAGGTGGTGAGAAATTAGGATGGATGAGGAATGATGTCTTGGTTGCAAGTCTGGAATACTGAGACCATGGTAGTACTCTTGGAAGTCAGGGAGAAATTTGGAAGGGGGAAAGGTTTGGGCAGAAATTTTAAGTTTGGTTTTGAACATGTTCAATGGAAGATAATCTACAGAACATAGTTTGAAATGTGTAATAGACAATTGGAGATGAGAGACTGGAGGTCATCAGAGAGGTAGGATTACATAGGATATTTAAGAATCTTTAGCTTAGAATTTATAATTCAGTCTTCTTGAGTTGATGAGACTAAACATAATATGCACAAAGAGGGGAATATCCACCGTTATGAGGTACAACCTGAATGATCCAGCAAAAGAGACCAATAAGGAAAGGAATGAAGTCATATTAATAAGAGGAGGATCAAGAGAAAGAAGGATTAACAGTCTAATGTCTACCAGAAGTTCAAGGATGAAGATTGGGAAAAGGTCAATGCTTATAAAAATTTAGACATTATTGGTAAATTTGGATAAACAATTTCTTTTGACTTAAGTTTGGAAGCCAGACGGTGGAGAATTAAGAGAGCAAGAAAGAGGATATGGAAACATTGATTATTGATGGTCTTCTCAAGGAGTTTTACTGCAAAAGTCAAGAGAGATCTGGAAGAATATCATGGATGGAAGGATGAAGTGTTTTTTGAGAAAGGAATAAACATGGTTATATTTATAGGTAGTAGAGATGTAGCCCATTTAGAGGGATATAGAGAAAATAAGTAAGAATGAGAATAAAAGGAGGGACAATCTCATTGAGTATTCAGGATGGAATAACATCTTTTATCTAGAGGGGGGTTAGCTTTTCCAATTACAGCCCCCTCCTCATGTGTGAAGGGAGGAGAGGACAGTGACTATAGTCACAAAGAGATGAGAGACGAGGAAGAAGGAAGAAAAGGGAACTCTTGGTGAATGGCCTTGGTTTTTTCCAGTACAATCAAGGCAAGGTTCTCAGCCAGGAGAGTAAGTGAACTTGATCTATTTGGAAAGCTTTTCATTCCACATAATTTGAAAATAATAAGAATTTGCTATAATGATCTCTATTAAAACCATTATTCTTAAATTTTGTGGATCAATGTTGTGTTTAGACTATTATAGAGAACAGATCTGACTGGAATACTGTTTTGCTTGAACTGCTTGAGTTTTTTTTTTAACTCTTAAGGATCTTTTGTGATCTGTATTTAGAATGGGGATTTGTATTGCTAATTGTGAAAGATAGTTTTTTTATTTAATTTCTTAAATGACAAAATTCTGAATTGCTCTGTGGTGCTAAAGACTAAAATTTTACATGTATCAAAAGAAACTGAAGATTCAATGCTTGCTTTTGAAATCAGTGTGTATGAATGGTATACATTGTGGGAAGAATTTCTCTACATGATTCCAGTGACATTTCTAATCTCCAGTATCTTTATGCCCACCACCAACAGTCATTTTCTTAGCATATTTTTTATCATATCCTTGCGCAATCTTCATTGATCAGAGACATCTACAATTTTTCATAGTGACAACTTAATATTAAATCATCTTCCATCTCTCTGTGTCTATAAACAAATCTGTGTGACTCAGACATTTTTTCAGCACTACTTTGTGCACAGGTTATTGGTTTAGTTCCTGTTTGTAGCTTATGTAAGACCTTTAGTTTACTCTTGGAACTCAAAACTATCTAATAGACTCCATTTAGAGGTAAACTCCTTTGTTATACTTGATAAGTTCAATGGTGTGAACCTATTGTCATCCATTATTTTGCTTGGTTAAGGGATGTTGTTTGTTCCAAAAACCTTTCTTTAAGATTTTAATCTCATAATCATGTGCTTTGAGAATGTCAGTCTTCCAATTTCTGGATGAAAAAGTTTTTCACTTTTCCATTGTTGTCTTAGAATGATGATCTTAGTGTTTCATTAATATTGTATAGGTTTAACTAGGAAACTTTCCAAGTCAATGATGTCCATTTTACAAATACACTTGTGTTCTAGGACCCTTAATATATGAATGTTGATTATTTTAATTTTTTTTTTCATTAATCTTTGAATTCAGATTCCAGGCATTTTCTTGATATAGATAGCCATAGCTTTATGCCCAATTTGTCTTGACAAAAGACTAAAGTATTTGAAAGTATTGGAATTTATCAATAGGTTCAGTGGAATCTTTGGAATCAAACTCAAAACACTCAGCCTCTATCTCTCTTTGGTGTCCATCTAGATTTTATACTAATCAATTCCAATTGACATTTTGATAACAGTATAGAAAGAATTCACAAGATAGAAAAGCTGTTTAATATAGAGTTTCCAATAGAACTATATACATCAGCTGATCATTATTATCATGATGATGATGATTCTTACCTAAATTGAAAGTTTTCTGTTGTATTCTTTTGAAAACAATGTCTCTACTATTATTCTAATCTGATCCTCCCAGTTCTAGTGCCTTCCTTCCAAATTATATTCTGTTTGTTTATTTTGCATGTATTTTGAATATGTCAACATGTTTCTTTTAATAAAGCACATATTCCCTAAAGCAGAAATTTTTGTTGCTGTTTTTAACCCACTGTACCCTAAAAGTGATAGATATTTAATAACTATTTGATAGATTATCTTTCTCCTTAATCTAAATTGTCTCTAACTTTTCTTTCTCATTGTCTTTTCAAATATTGACATTTTTCTTGAATACCCTATTTAAAATATACATTCTTATCTCTGGGAAAATTTTAATTTGAAAAAAATACACATTTTTATTCATGTGAGACAGGTCAATTAGCTTAACTAAATACAAATTTGCATAGAAATTTGGTGAATTCTCACATCAAATTTAGATAGATGTAGAGAAGATATAAATAGAAAGATGATGAACAGGGCTGGGATCACTACTTACAGTCATTTTCTATTTTGACTTCCTTTTTTCATGGGAATAAATATATGTTGAGTGTGGCTTTTCACTTACTTTGTGCTTTTGTTCATTTTTTGTCTGGCTTCTGAGTCCCAACCCTTTGTAACTTAGAATTATTGAAATATTCATCCCTGAATTCTGGGAAAGACCACTGGTCTATCTGCATGTTTACATTGCTGGATGTAATAAGTCAAAGGTCAAATACCTGGACATTCTTCATTGATGTTCTGCAGAACCTCAGGATTCCATGAAGTAGTTAAAGGGATTACAAAAATCAAAATCATGTTGTAATGACAGATGAGCACATGTAGTAAACACATCTGTTTCAGGTGGGTATGATGTGTGTATAGAATCAGTGAAAAAAGCCATTGAAAAGATTGGTTGAAATTGATATGACTAAAAAGTTGGCTCCTTCCTTTTGGCTACAAATGGTGTATGATGCATGACCACTTGAGTGTCTTACAGAGCACACATAAAATAACAGGTGTCCCTTCATCTTAAGTTTTTATTATGTTTTCACTATTCACCTTCACAAAACCTTTTGTTCCAGATTTTTTCCCCTTTCCTCCCTGCTCCTCCTTTCCCAAGACAGCAAGCAAACTAATATAGGTTAATGTGTGCAATTCTTCTAAACATATTTCCATATTCCTCATGCTGACCGAAAGAAAAATCAGATCAAAAGGGAAAAAACACAAGAAAGGAAAACAAGTTTTTATTTTTCACCATAAATATTTTTATGTGAATATATGCTACTAATGATTGTGTCAAATCATAAAATTTGAAGAGACAATAAATCAGCATTAATATTCAAGTCAGATGAAGCAAACTGTGTTCACTGTCAAGTCCCATGTGGAATATGGTCTGAAATGTCCTGAATTCTCCATATATCCTCATCTTGAAAATCTCTGGCTTGCTATGCTTGGGGACTTGGAGGTATTGAGGGCAGAGCAGTTCCCATGAGGCCCTGTTCTTTTCACTTACGGTATTTTCCAAGCCCTTATTGATCAATTCTTCAGGGGATGTTATTCCTTGCCCAAAGTACATTTGTGACTTCAGTGATGCTGATACAAAAACCAGGCAGCTTTCAGGCTGAGGTTTTCCCTTCTGTATTTTTATTTTCAGGGAATCACAAAGTAACTAACTTTTAGGGCTATTGAAAGAAGGTGGTAGTTAATGTGCTGGGAAACCTATTTTTATCCTTGCCTGAAAATAAATGACATGCTCAAGTGATCAGTGTGTGCCTCATTAGGAGTTAATATCTATTTACACACACACATATACACAGTGGAATTGGAGCAGAGTTCCAATGGACCCTAATTGTTTGTTTTCCCTGTAAGATCAAAGGCAAGACTAACATGGAGAGGACTTTTCTTCTTTTGGTCTTAACTCTCAGTCCAAGGATTTCAGAGTCTAATGCAAATTTAGGTCTGAGAAAGACCAATACTAGACAGATATTCTTAGAGAGGTACTAACTTTTTCTTACTCTATCCCATTTCATAGAATGATCTTTCTAAAAGTGAAAATTATTTTACTTTAAAAGTATTTGAGAGGTGACTTTTTTATAGCATTTCCATTTCATAATACATCCTCTACCCAGAGAAATATCCTTTAAAACAAAGAATAAAAAAGAAGAAAATATCAGTTTAGCAAAATCAACATATCAATCAAATTCTAAAGTAATTGCCATGTACTATTATATTTCTATTTCCCTCTTACACAGGCAGCTAGGTGGCACAGTGGTTAGAATACCAGTCTGGGAATCAGAAAAACTATACTTCATGAATTCATATTTAGCCTCAGACACTTATTAGCTCTGTGATTCTGGTCAGGTCACCTAATTCTACTTGCCCCAGTTCTTCATCTATAAAAAAGATCATGAGAAGGAAATACAAATGACTCCAGTATTTTTGACACCTCAAAATTGTGTCATAATGAGTCAGATATAAATGAAAAATAACATTCCTGTCCTACTCCCCACCATTATCTGCAAAGAAAGGAGGTCTATGCTCATATCTTAATAGTGAAGCTTGATCATTATAATTACCCATTGCTCAATTTTTATTTATTTTATTCTGAAAGTGAACATTTTCAAATGATGAATAGTTACAAATGGCCTTTCCATTTAGCCCAATCAGTATTGTGTCTCAAGAATAGTGTTAGGGTTTAGGGATGGCCTTGTGTCAAAAGTGACAAGACCTTAGCTTTCCTTTTTAAAAAAAAACTGGCATTTTATTTTTTTCCAAACACATGCAAAGATAGTTTTCAATATTCACCTTCAGAAAATCTTGTGTTTCCAGATTTTTCTCCCTTTCCTCCCTGCTCTTCCTTCCCCAAGACAGCAAGTAAACATATATAGGTTAAATGTGTGCAGTTCTTCTAAACATATTTCCATATTCCTCAGGATGGCCAAAAGAAAAACCAGATCAAAAGGGAAAACATAAAAAAGGAAAAAAAAAACAAGCAAACAATAAAAAGTAAAAATTCTATGCTTTGATCCACATCCAGCGTCCATAATTCTCTCTCTGGATGTGGATGGCACTTTCCATCACAAGTCTGTTGGAATTGACCTGAATCATCTCATTGTTGAAAAGAGCTACGTCCATCACAGTTGATCATCATGGAATCTTGGTATTGTTGTGTACAATGTTCTCTTGATTCTGCTCACTTCACTTAGCAGTTCATGTAACTCCAAGCTTTTCTGAAATCATCTTTTTGATCATTTCTTACTATTCCATAACATTCATATACCATGACTTGCCCGACTGATGGGCAACCATTCAATTTCCAGTTTCTAGCCACTACAAAAAGGGCTGCTATAAACATTTTTGCACATTGGATCCTTTTCCCCTTTTATGATTTCTTTGGGATACACACCCATAGAGACACTGCTGGATCAAAGGGTATGTCTTTGGGCATAGTTCCAAATTGATCTTCAGAATGGTTGAATCATTTCACATCTCCACCACCAATGCATTAGTAGGACCTTAACTTTCAAGGGAGCTGAAGAGTCTTAGAACTAGAGGTGAGAAAGAGGAAGAGCATTCTAGGCATTGGAGATAAATCTGCACAGTCATGGAGGCAAGATCTGAAATATCTCAGATGAGGAGCAAGTCAGCTAGTTAGGGAGAAATATGCAGCAAAAAGATTGGTTGGAACCAGGTGATAAAAAGCTTACTTTAAGTGTAAAACAGAGGATATGATTTAGATTCTAGAGATCATAAGGAACCATTAATGTTTCTTTAGCAGAGCTATGACCCCTTCTTTAGGATTATCAGTTTCACAGTGAGTATACTGGCAAATACTTTGTTATTTTTAAAACTATATCACAGCACGGTATAGTGAGAAGATCATTATCTTTGGGACTGTGACTCATAAAACAGGTTTGCATTTCTGCTAGTCACTAACTATGCAACCTTAGGCAAACCAGTTGCTTCTCCCAATACACATAATACACATTTAGAATGTAAATGTTGTGTGTTTTCCCTCTCTATTGAATGTAAGCTCTTTAAAGGCAGGAATTATTTTGTGTTTTTGGTCTTTGTATCTCCAGTGCTAACAGTGCCAAGAACATAGGCAGCACTTAACCAATACTTGTTAATTGGTTGATTAGGCTTCAGTTTCTGTATCAAAAAAAAAAAATAGAGTTGGACTAGCTCTTTATGCAATTTGCAAATTATGTTAAGTGCTTGCTTGAACAATTGTTCTCAACCAGGAATTTCCAAACTCTGGCTCAGATGCCAAATCTAGCTCATCACCTATTTTTTGTACAGCTTGCAAGTTTATTTGCTCTTATCTCCTTTCTTTTTTTAAAAATTGGTTCTTATGTCTCTTCTTTTTTTGCTTCTCTTTCTTCCAATGACTCAGCCTCCTTTATTCTTCCTCTACACACAAATAAAGAAACTCTCAGTGGATTAACAGATGAGTTGTTCTTGCAGGGTCACCAATGATGGAGGGGTTTTTTTTTTAAGAAGAGTTATGCCTCTTGGGCTTTAGGAGAGCTGGCAAACAGTGTACCTGAGACTGTAAACCAAAAACAAATCCTCTATTTTCTAAACTCAGCTCAGCTGTCTGTAGAGGAAAGATGCTAATCCCCAGAGAACTATTCAACAGGAAATTTCAAATGACTCATTTGAAGAAGGTCATTCTTCACTGAGGAAGTACCATCACCATCTAGGTGATAGAATACTAGACTCAGAATCAGAAAGACCTGGATTCCATACCCACCTCAGACATTTGCTTAGTCATGTGACTATAGAAAAGTTGTTTGATCTTTCTGTACCTTAATTTCCTCATCTGTAAAATGAGAAGAATCATACTTGTAATTCTTAACTCATGTAGTTGTTGAAGATTAACCAGGATAATATAAAGCACAATTTAAATGTCTTATATTATCATCACTAAATCTAACCCTTTATATTTCTGCTCTTTGTCCATGGAAGAAAAAAAGATTAAATTCCAGTGGATATCAAGAGGTCTTAAGAGGTTTTTTTTCCCCTTTTCCATGGCAAATGAAAAAATATTAAACACTTACTGTGACATACACCATGTTAAGTTTTGGGAATAAAGAACTTATTTCATTCCTGCCCTCAAATTTACATTCTAATAAAGAGACGATATATAGAGGGGGAATAGGTGGGCAGTGAAGGGAATTTTGGTTGGAGAGTCCCTAGATAGAGTGTTGATCTTTAGAAGAATAATTAACCAAAATAATGGTCGTATTCATTTGATGATTATTCCCAAAGCGAGTGGCAGAAAGGAAGGGGGACATTCAATTATGATGAGAATATGTAAGCTGCTTCAGGATTTTTAGAATTGTTTCAAGATGATTTGTCTAGCAAAGGTATCACTCCTTGCCCCCTAACCCTCCCCTCAAAAAACCTAAAACATTATTGTTCTACACCTGGCTAGTACCAAATATGTGAAAGGAATCATTTCTCCCGTGGGTTCTATACAGTATAGGTTTACAGCATGTTAGAGTTAGAAAGACTCTTGGGAATGATCCAGTCCAGCTTCCTTACTTTACAGAAAAGAAAACCAAGACCAAGAGAGATGAAAATGGTAGAATTGGGCAGAACTCCATTTTCTGACTCATCATCCAGTGCTTTTATCATATGCTTATGTGTTAAAGCTGTAACCTCAGTAACTTCTAAGTTCTACTGGAAATAGCTTCATGTCAAAGAGCTATTGATTTGACCCTTAAGGGGCAAGTCCCCAATGCACTGTTTCATGGCTGTGTCCCTCATAGCAGCCAGTTATCCTAGAAATGTTTACCCACTGTTTGCCAAGAATGGTACCCGACGAGAAGGTAGATGCAAATCCATCACTAATAACGGAAAAACGATTGACAGAACAGAGCCAACTGACAATGGATGATTGCTAGTATCATTTTCATCTAGAAGACCACTAATAGTAATCAGTCATAATCATAGCTGGGAATTATAAAGCTCTTTAAGATTTGTAAAGTGCTTCACAGATATTTTATTATTTAATCTTCCCAATAACCCAGGAAAGTGGATGCTATTATTCTCATTTTACAAATGAAGAAATTGCAGCCAATAGAGATTAAAGTACCTTCTATAGGGTCACACATCTAATTAGTGTCTGCGGCTGGATTTGAATTCAGGTTTTCTCAACTTTGGGGCTACTGTTTTGTTCCTTGCACCCCCTAATTGCATTTACTAAATCATTTAACTATGTCCCATTGACATAGTGTTCATACCAACTAAGCTAACCAAACACTGGGATTCCAATTTTTTTTCACATATCTACTGAATCAACAAGTGGAAAAGACATTGTATAAAGTAGTTCAGAAGCTTGGATTTGAGTTCTGCATCAGATTTGAGTTCTGCATCTACTATTAACTAGCTGGGTGATTTATAATGGCAATTCATTTTCTGGGTCTCAGTATCCTCATCTGTAAAATTGGACCAAATCTTTAAGTCCTTTTTTTATCCTCAAACCTGTGATCCTATTAGTAGTAGTAGTAGTAGTTGCTGTTGTTCAGTCATTTTCCAGTCATGTCTGACTCTCTGTGACCCCATTTGGGGTTCTCTTGGCAAAGATACTGGAGTGGTTTGCCATTTCCTTCTCTGGGTCATTTGTGTTTTGTTTTGTTTTTACAGATAGGGAACTGAGACTTGGTGGTTGTCCTTCCTTCTCAAAGAGAACCAAAATCACATCACTTTGTTAAAATCAAGTTGTAGTGCATCTGACTGTGGCTCATCAGACCAATATGAACTCGGAAAGCTCTATCACAGATTGGTCACAAATAGTCCTTGGGAACATTTGGGGTAGAGTCTCTTAATTTTGCGCATCTTGCATTTCATTTAAACTACTTCAATTCTGCTTTGCACATAATGCACAGTACCTTCTCTGACAAGTTTTTGAGACCTTGAGAATATCCTTGTATCACTCTTTCTGACCACCAAGTAAGCACTTGCTCTGTGTGAGTCCTCCATAAAATAGTCTTTTTAGCATTTGAATAATGTGACCAGTCAATGGAATTATGCTCTCTGCAACCAGGGTCACACAGCTAGTGTCTGAGGCTGGATTTGAACTCACAAAGATGAGTTTTTCTTACTCCAAGCTCGGCACTCCGAGCATTATGGCACCCACTCAGCTGTTCCTCTAATATTAATGGCTACAGTGAAAATAAATCAATTCACAAGAAAACTCTTTAGTCATGGTATGTCCTAGCCAAGATCTCCTGTATACTTGGAGCCAAATTTGAATATGATCCAATTTGTTGGGTTGATTATTCTTCATATTGTTCCTCATTACAAGGGCTACATCTCCTACTTTCATGGCTTTACACTGTCACTGAAATGTACTCCTTCTCCCCCACCCCTCTTAAAATCCCTAGTCAGCTTTAGCTCCAGCATTATTTTCTGTGGTAACATGAAATATGAAATATGTAACACATGTTTTTTGATTTATTATGATTATGATAAATACTTGTTGAATTAAACCATCACTCATCCAGATCAAGTGTTCCAAATTCTAATGGAAGTGAAGGACACTAAACAGAATATATGTCACAGGACATATATTGAATTAGAAAACCATGTATTAACATCATCTGTGTTTTATTATATTTTTATTTACTTTCTTAAATATTTCCCAATGACATTTAAATCTGATCCAGGCAACACTCAAGAGTGACATGGCTCCATGCAGTTCATGATCCATGTTTGATACCTCTGATTTAGACTGCTTCCATAAGAGGTCCATACCTGATCCATATTGGGCAACAATGATATTGCCCGTAATTTAAGGAGATCCCAGCCCTTAAATTCTAACATTCTAAATACTCAGCCAGAAAGGTTTTCCTGTTATATCACTTTCCACTCCCTTGAAGTAGGTTAGAAGTCTAAGAGCAGAAGACCCAGCTTCTGAAACACAAAAAAAGATCAGAGCAACTTGGTTAAATGTCATGTGGGTAATTACACTTTCCCAACCTATAATTGTCTCCCATGATTTACTTTCCCCAATGGTCAGCAGTTGGGCAGTGCTGCCAAAATATGCTCCCAAGAAGCTGGAAGGGACTGGATTTATAGATGAGAAGTTCTCATATTTGGGCCTAATAACAAGAGCTCCTGTAATTACAAAGGACCCTTTATCTTGGATGAGTTCTGAGTATTTTAGAAAGAAATGAAATATCTGAATCCAAGGTGCTGAGTGCTATTTTATTCACACCTGGAGATCACTGGGGTAACCAATGAGTGAAGACTTGCCATGTCAGTCTTATCAGAGATTGGGTTCTTGAAACTCAAATTAAACAGCATCTCTTCTACTTTTCCATCCAGACTGAACCACTTGCCATTTCATGAATTTGAATAGCATTTTCCTACCTTTATGCTTTTTTTTTACTTATTTCATTCCCTTTGCCCTTTCCCTTATATCTCCATTAACTGAAACCTTACTTGACAATCAGGGGTGACTTTAAAAGTTATCTCTTCCAAGAACCTTTCTTTTATCCTTTCAACCAAAAGTAATCCCTCTCTTCCAAAACTCTCATAGCACTTTCACAGTCTACTTAATATTATAAAGGGCCTTCCAAAAGTCTTAGTGCATCTTTAAAAAAATGCTCTAAGGGAAGAATGAACACGTTTAAAAAGGGCTGAGGGAACTGTGCTCAGTGAAGGGACAGTGAGGGCCTCCCTGGAGGCCTGCTGTCTCTCCCTGACTAAAAGCTAGGGGCAGAGCCAAAATGGCAGAGAAAAGGCAGGGACTCTCCTTAGCTTTCCCAAATTTCCCTCCAAATAACTTTATTTTAATTTTTTATTAAAGCTTTTTATTTTCAAAACATAAGCATGAATAATTTTTCAACATTGACCCTTACAAAACCTTGTGCTCCAAATTTTCCCCTCCTTTCCCCCACCTCCTCCCCTAGATGGCAAGTAATCCAATATATGTTAAACATGTTAAAATATATGTTAAATTCAATATATGCATACATATTTATACAATAATCTTGCTGCACAAGAAAAGTCAGATCAAAAAGGGGAAAAATGAGAAAGAAAACACAATGCAAGCAAACAACAACAACAACAACAACAAAAAGAGTGAAAATGCTATGTTGTAGTCTACACTCAGTTCCTTCAGTTCACTCTCTGGGTGTAGATGGCTCTCTTCATCAGCAAAGGGCCAGCAGGAACCTTGATCATAGTTCCAGGCCAGAGAAGAATGTGCTCTACAGGCTAGGAGAGTAGAAATCACATTTCTTAGATTATCCCTCCTTGTAAGAACTGAAAATTTACAGACCACCAAAATTAGTTCTGAAAATATCTGCACAAAACCCCCTGAAGTTTAAGACAATGTTTCCTGCACCGTAGGAGCAGATCTTAACTCTAAAGTCAAGATATAGGCTGGAAAAATTGAGCAACAACAAAAAAGAATCTCATGATAAAAAGATACTATGGTGACAGGGAAAATCGAAATACAAACTCAGAAGTTGACAAAATCAAAACTGCTTCAATCAAAGCTTCAGTGAAAAATGTAAATTGATTTCAGGTCCCAGAAGAATTTCTGGAAGTGCTCCAAAAGGATTTTAAAATCAGATAAGAGCCGTAGAAGCAAAATTGGGAAAAAGTCATGAGAATGATATCAACAAATGAACAGTTTGGTAAAGGAAATACAAAAAAAAAAAAATGAAGACACTTTAAAAAAAACAACAGAACAAACCAAATGAGGCATTAAATTAAAATAATAAAAGAGGCATTAAAATTCAACTGAAGAGAACTCCTTAAAAAGCATATTTGGACATATGGAAATATATGTACAAAAATTCACTGAAGAAAATAATTCCTTTAGAATTTGAATTGGACAAGGGGAAACTAATAACTCCATGAGTCATCAGGAAACAATAACACAAAATCAAAAGAAAAAATAGAAACATCTCATTGGAAAAACTGATCTAGAAAATAGATTGAGAGATAATTTAAGAGTTATTGAACTACTTGAAAATTATAATGAACAAAAGAACCTACATATCATCTTTCAATAAATTTTCAAAGAAAATTATCCTAATATCCTAGAACCAGTGGGTAAAATAGAAATTGAAAGAATCCACTAATCATCTCCTGAAAGAGCTACCAAAATGAAAACTACTAGGAAAATATAGTCAAATTCTAGAGTTCCTAGGTCAAGGAGAAAATATTTCAGCCAGAAAGAAACCATTCAAATATTGTGGAGCTACAGTCTGAATAACACAATATCTAGCAGTTCCTGAACTAAAGGATCAAAGGGCTTGGAATATGATATTCTGGAAAGCAAAGGAACTAAGATTACAACCAAGAATCACCTACCCAGTAAAATTGAGTATAATTCTTCAGAAAAAAAAAAGATATTCAATAAAATAGAGGACTTTCAAGCATTCCTGACTTAAAAAAAAAAAGACCATATAGAAAATTTTACAGGGGTGAGTTGAATATGATGGGATGATATTTTTAAAAATCAGACTAAGGATTAAGAGAGCGGAATGCATTGGGAGAAGGGGAAAAGGGGAAGGTAGAATGGGTAAATTATCTCACTTAAAAGAGGTATAAAAGAGTTTACAATGGAGCGGAAGATAGGGGAAGTGAGCAGGAGCTTATAAATCTTACTCTTATCAGAATTGGCTCAAAGTGGGAATAACATATGCATTCAGTTGGCTATAGAAATCTATCTTACCCTATAGTAATATGAATTTTCCTACAGGAAAATATGAAGGGAAGGGAATAAAAGAAAAAAAAGGGCTGGAGGGTGGATTAGGTAAAGTCATAGTCAGAAACAAAATACTTTTGAAGATGGACAGGATAAAAGGAGAGAGAGAGTAGGGTAAAGAAGTGAAAAGATAGCATAGAGAGAAATGTATAAGAATCATAACTGAAAAAAATTTTTTACAGCACTTCCCTGATAAATATACAGAGAGCTGAATCAAATTTATAAGATACAAGTCATTCTCAGTTGATAAACAAAGAATGTGAAGAGGCAGTTTTCAGATGAGAGAAATGCAAACTAAAACAATTGTAAGGTACCACTCTACACCTATCAGGTTAGTTAATAGGACAGAAAAGGAAAATGACATATGTTGGAGGGAATATGGGGGAATTAAAACATTAATATTCTGTTTTTGGTTTGTCAACTGATTCAACCATTCTGGAGAACAATTTGAAATTACCACCACTAGATCTGTGTTCTAAAGAGATAAAAAATAAAAGGAAAAGGGCACATATATACAAAAAATACTTATAGTCACTCTTTTAGTAGTGACAAAGAATTGTACATTGAAGAGAAATCCATCAATTGAGTAATGGCTAAACAAGCTGTGGCATATGGTTATGATGGAATACTAATGTTCTATAGGAAATGATGAGCAGGATATTTTCAGAAAGCCTGAGAAAGATTTAACATGAACTGAGGCAAAGTAAAATGAGCAGAATCAGGAGAACATCATACATAGTAATAGCAATATAATGTGATGACCAGCTGTGAATGACTTAGCTACTCTCAACGATCCAAGACAATTCCAAAGGACTCATGATAAAAAATATTACTCACTTTCAGAGAGAACTGATGGAGTCTGAATATACATCAGAACATGGTTTTTAAAACTTTATTTTTCTTATTGTTTTTTTTTGGGGGGGGAACCTTAGGATACAGAGTGGAAAAAGGCCTTAGATGTTATATGTGCTCACCTACTCATTTTATGGATGAATAAACTGAACCATAGAAAAATTAAGTGACTTTCCCTGGATCACAGAGCTAACAAGAAACAAGACTGTCCCCTGACTTGATGGACTGGTTGGAAAAGGAACAAGATAGTCCATTCCTACTGTTAAAATAGGCTGCTGCAGATAAGACACATATTTTTGTACCAGCCAATATGAGAATTTGTTTTATTGACTCTGTATGTTTGCTATAAGAGTTTTCATTTTTCTTTTTCCATTGGGGGTGTGGTGGATTAAAGAATAATGGGGGAAAAGCAATGAAGAAAGTAGAAGAGGAAGGGATGAGAGAAGAGAGGAGATGAGAAGAAAGGATGAGAGAAGAGATGAAAAGGAGGGGAGAAGGCAGAATAGGAAGGTATAAGGGGGAGAGAAGAGGAGGGAACAATAAGGGACAGAAGAGGAGAGGAGATGGGAGGACAGTGGGGAGGGCAGGAAAAAAAGGAGGGAGGAAATAAAAAGAGGAAGAGAGGAGGGAAAGGGGAAGGAAGAAGAGGAGAAAGAGGAAGATAAGAGGGGAGAGTGGATAGAAAAGAAGGGAAGGGAAAGAGAAAGGAAAAGGGAAGAGAGAGGAAAGGAGAGGGCAGAAGAAAAAAGGGTCATTGGGGCAAGATTTTTCTTTAATGGAGCCAAAAGAACAGAAAGAAGGACAGACTAGCAGAATGTCTTTGAAACCTACAGAATGATCTTATTATATACTTAAAAAGAAAAGCAAGCTGTGCATAACAGACTTACAATTCCATGTGCAGTCTTTCTGCTTTTACTGTGTATTCAAACATTTATTCTATTTATTATTAAGCACAGAACAAAAATAAAAAATATATATGTTTATAAGTAATGACTCAAAAAGGAAACTGTATGAAAACTATCTGCTGCAGTAACAATGCCAATTATTTATGTTGCTGCATCTTAGTGATGTCTGTAAAACTGGACTAAGTCAGTTGCCCGTCTCACTGGACCTCTGGGGAATGAAAACAGTTTCAGAATCTTGGGTGGGAACCGATTAAGGAGTCATTGAGTGGTATGATCTGATTCAGTCATGCTAATAGCCATCCACTGGTCCTGGGCATCAGTTTATGCTGTTATAAAGAACATGACTTTCATTTTTTTTTTACTGTGACTGTGTCTTCCTGGGGAAGGAATCAAATTGGGAGGGGAGGTCCCCTCCCCCTTATTTGCAAATATACAGTAGAGACAATGTGCTTCCTCTGATGTTTTCTCAGTAAGGGCTTATTATTTACAGAAAAAGTTAACTGGAAAAGCATCTCTATCAGTTTTGAAAATAGAAATAAAATAAAATGAGTCAACCTTACCGTGTTTATTTCCAACTCAGTTCATTTCAACAAATCCAAACATTTACTGAGTCATTAATACATGAAAGGAATGTATTATGCTCGGCTTGGTGTTACAAGTGTCAATATAACTCAATTCCTGTTCTCAAAGACTTTACAATTTAGAAGGAAGAATGAAACTCATACAAATAACTAAGAAAAAATAAAAAAATATTTAAGAAAAGTTAAATCTTTGTTGTTCAGTCATGTCCAACCCATTTGGTTTGGGGTGTTTTGGTTTTGGTTTTCTTTTTGGCAAAGATCCTAGAATGGTTTGCCATTTCTTTCTCCAGTTTATTTTACAGATGAGGAAACTGAGGCAAACAGGGTTGAGGGACTTGCTTAGGGTAACACAGTTAGGAAGTGTCTACAGCTGAATTTGAAATTGGGTCTTTCTGATTCCAGAAGGGATGCTCTATCTACTGAGCCAAACCAGAATGATTCCAAGAGCCTCCTCTTCTAGCTGGGGGAATTCGGGAAAATTTAATACACTCATGGAAAAGGTAGCAAATGAGGTGGTTCTTGAAGAAGAGAAAGTATGTCAAAGAGTAATATGCTGTATATACATGCCCACTACTACTATTGTTATTATCAAGGAAAGAAGGGAATGGCTAATAAAGTTCAAATTGTTGCTCTTTCACATAGTGGGAGAAGACAATCAGCTTTAGAAGTCTTCTAGGCTGCTCTTGTGGAACTCAAATGGAAAAGGGAGCCACTAACCTGTAGATAAGAATCCCTGAGGGCTGCATTTTGACTTAGTTTACAAATGTAATATCTGTGATTTATTACATTTTTATTTTGTAAGATATTTCCCAATCACATTTTAATCTAGATTAAACCCACCTGGGAATGGGTATATTTGATGCCTCTTGCAGGGAAGAAAAGGAAGATACAGCCTCCCCTCCCAAGAAATAGTGTGACTTGCCCTGTCATTGCTAGTGAGGGGCAGAGCATGGACTGTATTCAGGTGGTCCTAATCTCAGTGCTTTCTCCTTCATCATAATGCTTCTAGAGACCCTTAAAGGACATGTGCACCTACTTAGATGCAAAGACTCAAATACACTTCCTGGCTGGTGATCCCAGGAGGAGCAATCCCTTTAACCCCTTGCTGAAAGGACAAAAGGAATTCCTCTGATGGGAGAGGAGGAAGATGAACTCTTTCAGGAAAAGTCACACTCTCCCACAGCTTTCCTTAGATTCTAAGTTTGGGAGCAATGAGGGGGAGGGAAGAAATTTATCCCTTTCCCCTTTGGTCCCCAAGGAGCAGAAAGCAGTAACTTGCAGGAGAAATCCATGCCCAGCAGCTTGTGTTTGCTCAGTTGAACCTCAGAAGGGGATTTCTAGGCCTCCAGTTCCCAGATGCCTTCTTTTTCCCTTCCCTTTTCTGGACTCAGATTGAGACTGACACTAGAATTTCCATGAGTCACACATGGTCCAGACTGCTCCACCCATTGACACCCTCAGTGACTCTGGATGTGATCCTGGGGTTATCACTCACTCTCTGGTTCATGCGTCAGCCTCAGCAATTTGGGTCTCCAGTAGTCCATCAGGCTCCTTACCTTTCCCCGGAAGGTAAAGATATTTCCTTTCATTAGACTGTAAGCTCCTTTATTTTTATTGATTTTATCATCCCCAGCACTTAGCACAGTGCTTGGCACATAGCAGGTATTTAATGTTTATTCGATTGAATTGGACAGGCTTGGGTACTTTGTGGGATTGTCAATCCTTCCTCTTGAATCTTACAAGCTACTTAAAGTAATATTATGGAGGATTGGCAAGGTTCAAGTCTTCTGGTGACATAGTGATTCAGCTTCAGGGAAATTTTCTCTGAAGGATATTCTATGAAAAGCACACTATTAAAGAACTTTCACTTTGTGAGGCTATTGCCCAAGTCTTGAGGACTCAAATTATGGGGAACCCTGGAAATCAGGATGAACCATGAAGTAACCTTCAAGACTTCCATTCCAAATTTCATTCTATAGGTCACTGTTCTCTGATAGGAACAGGCAGATCAGAACCTCCACTCTCAGAATCACTTGGGCTATTTGCCATGTGCTTCTCCTGCACCTTGTTCCTTTTGTGATGGATGGAGAAAAGAAATAAGTTTCTCTTCTGCTTTTTATTCACCTGGGTTCCAAAGTTCAAGAGAGACTAGGTATATGAAGGAAAAGGATCAACTGCTTAATTGCTTGCTTTTATTAATCATAATTTCATCCAGAATCCAATTCTTCTGTCTCAAGCGCCAATTATCTTGGAGGTGATGCTAGCTATTTTAGAGAACAAGAGTTCCCTATGTCCCCTCAACAAAGGCTATTTTGAGTGAAAGTGCTCATTTAACAAAGTGTTATACACTGTAATCTTATCAGGTTGATTTGGGGGTAGTCATCAAATTAATTGGGGACTCACCTGATCAACCCTTTTTAGACATGGAAGTCCAAAAACTCTCAAAGAAATCGAGAACTCCTAAATTTAACTATTTGGGCAGCATCCTTGAGAGAGATTTCTTCAACACTTTCTTTTTGGAGAAGGAATAGGAGACTCTGAACAGGTATTCAAACTCAAGGATCAAACCCAGCAGGTGTGAACCCAGAGCTTTTAGAGTAGGGAATGATCCTATTCACAGATAAAAATTTTAAACAGTTCAAGGCCAAGAGAATATCCCTGGGAAACTTTACAAGAGACCTACTGCCCAACTGATATTCCACTATAAAATAATTTTTGAATTCAACCAATTCTACTGCCTTGTTACCACAATATTGCATATTCCATACCACAGCATCTTCTCAATAAGAATTGTTTGAGATCCCTCATCAAATGCTTTGCCAAAGTCCAGGTGAAATATATCCACATTGATGAAAAAGGAAGTAAACCTTAAGTCTGGAATGAAGCCATGACTGAGGTCTTTGTTTTTTTGTCTTTGCCATTTTCTTTTCTAGATGGCCATTAATCTTTAAAAAATTATGTATCTAAGTTAACTGTTAACCACCATTAATGGCTACAAAAGGTGGGCAGTGACCATCTTTTTAGTGGTCTGAATTCTAGAATTTGCTCTCAAGCAACTTATATTTTAATTTTGGTATGAAGAGTATTTCATGTTCTCATGTCAGAGCAATATTTAGGATTTTCTATTCTCTCTCATGTTTGCAAACCCTGGTCCCTTTTCTGTTCATATATTTCTTGGATTTTATCTTTCACGTTGCATCATTGGTCTGTTTGTTGCAGCCCACTTACACTTTATTAATCCATTATCATCTGACTGGATATATATATTTTCATTTATTTAAAGTTTGTTTTTAACACACATTGCTTTATGAATCATGTTGGGAGAGAAAAATCAGAGCAAAAGGGAAAAACCATGGGAGAGAGAAACAGAAAAAAGAAGTGAACATAGCATGTGCTGACTTACATTCAGTCTCCTTAGTTCTTTTTCTGGATGCAGATGGCATTTTTTGTCCAAAATCCTTTGGGATTGCTTTGAATCACTGAACCACTGAGAAGAACCAAGTCTCTCATAGTTGATCATTGCACATCCTTCCTATTATTGTGTACCATATATTTCTGGTTCTGCTTGTTTCACTCAGTATCAGTTCATGTAAATCTTTCTAGGCCTTTTTGAAATCAACTTGTTCATCATTTTTTAATAGAACAATAATATTCCATTGCCTTCACACATCACAACTTGTTTGGCCATTCCCCAACTGATGGACATCTACTTATTTTCCTTCCAATCCTTTGCTACCACAAAAAGAGCTGCTACAAATATTTTTGCACATGTGGGTCCTTTCCCCCTTTTTATGACTTTCTTAGGATACAGACTCAGTAATAGCACTGCTGGGTCAAAGAGTATGCACAATTTTATAGCCATTTAGGTATAGTGACTGGATATATTTTCACTGCACTTTGGATGACCCAATATTCTGAATTTTTAGAAACCATAGTGCTTCCAGATTAGCTACTACATAGCATTATCCAAAGAACAATAATGATATTCTAAGAAATTGACCTTCTTAACAGGAAAAAAAAACTTGTTCCTAAACAGAAATTATTTTTGATTCAGCATTCTGACTTGTTAGAGCAAAAATCATAATCATGCAAAAATGAGAAGAAATAATAAAATTAGGAGGACATTGCCCATAATTAAAATAATCCCAAATAACTCAAAGATCAAAGCTCAGCTCAAATGCAGGCTTTTTTATAAGGCTTTTTCTGATATCATCATGCACCTGATAATGCATTCTGATATCAACTCCTTTGTTTGCTTTGTATGTACCTTGCATAAGCAGTAGACATTGATGTCTCAAAGCCAGGAGGAACTAGGTTCAAGTTTTGTCTCAGATTCACATTGGCTATGTGACCTCAAGCAATTTACTTAATCTCATAGCCCTTTTAGAAACTTTCTTAAGACTATAAATTGTAGAAAAGGTGCTGCCTACCTTAATAACCTATATATGTGTGTATGTATAACCTAGATACATGTATATATGAACATGTATATTGCATACACATTATACTTGTATATAGGTGAAGTGATATACCTATTAGCTTGTATGTATATATACACACATATACACATAAGTTTTAAATTTATGTGTGCATATTTATAAACTAAAAACTACATGAAGATTTTTTGAACACTAGATACATGCACACATACACATATATATGCATGCAAACATAGATATACATGTATAAGTACATAGATACACACAGGCATATGGATATACACACCCCACAGAGTTTTCCAAAAACAATGGGGATATGTATTTGTGACTACATATATCCATCCATGCATAAACATGTATGTAGGTACACATGCATGTATTCTTGGATACATACATACACTATACCTCAGATGGAAAAGAAGCTCCTTAGGAACAGATATTTTTTTTTCATTTTTCACCTTGTATTCCTAGTGCATATTGCCTGGCACAAAATGAGTGCTTAATAAATGTTTTGGTGTTTGCTTGGCCAATTTAAACAAGTTATTGAGTTATAAAAACAGAAATGGTTCTATGGAAAGACCTGGATTCTCACTATCACTCTTTCCTATGGAAGTTTAACTGATATAAAGCAATAACTACAATAAGGACAAAAGAATCCAGCACAATCATCTTAGCCAGCAAACAAGCTTTCTACCAAAGGAAAAGATTACAGTCAAGAGCAATACCCGCTTGAAACATAAACTCATTTACAAAATCTTGTGGGGGAAGGATGGTGGAAGATTATAAGCTGTAACATCTCATAAAGCAAAGTTATTAGTGTTTATACCTTTTCCCGTTTCCCTTTAGAGAAAGGGAAGAAAGCTTTATGCTCGCTCCTAGAGGTGTACCTTCAGCCCACTGACATCCTCATGATAGGAAAAAGGTCCTTCAAATCTTCTGATTTGTGGACCCTTTCACATTCTGCCACATATAGTGTTTCTGCCACATATCACTTATTACACTATAGGCTCTTTGGGAATATGCAGAGTACCAATTTTCATTTTTGTATCTCTAATACTGGGGGCATATAAAATCTCAAAGATTCAAAGACATTCGAAACTGGGTTATACCTTTGAGGTCATCTAAACTAATATCTTCATATAGTAAATGATTGACAAGTGTTTGTATATTGAATTTAATAATTCAATTCAATAGGGGAAAGAATATAGTGGAGAGAAAGTGTCCCAGTTTAGGGGAATATTTTTGTATTTTGAGTCTTTCTGTCTTCTCAATAAGTATATCATTGTAACAGTTAAATGGTTAATTATATGGGGCAATAATCACTGATTAGATGTCTTTGAGGGCCATGAACTGTTAGAAATGGCAGAAAGGGAATAAGCATCAGTATAGCACCTCTTGTGTTCCAGGCATTGTGTTAAGTACTTTACAAAGGCAAATATGGGTTGGGAAAGTGAACCCAGAGCTTATATGGGTTTAAGTGATACTCATTTAATTAATTATACAGGAATAAAAAGAAAAGAGAATGAACCCCATAAGTTCAAAATATTATAAATGCTTCTTTTAGTTTCTTTATAAAACAAAACAAACTCTCTTTATCCCTACCATATAAAGAAACTGAATCTGAGAAATTAGAAAAATATTTCCTTCCCTCCAAAAACAAAATCTCTAAAAAGGTATAAGATTAAGCTATGCACAAGTGAGAGACCCTCTTGTTCACTAATGAAAAAAGCTATATATCCTAGATTTTTAGTCATTTCTGATATTTTTGGTCCATTCACAAATCTCCCCTCTCTCCTTCAAAAATTCCTTTTTCAGACAATTTCTAGTCTTTTGAATTGGAAAAATATGGCCATTGATAGTACGAAAAGGGGATTGTATAGAAATAAATTAAAATAATATTTGTAGTTTTTTGTGACACCTTGGATGACAAAGAAATGATTGTTTCCTTTCTTTCCTTCCCCTTTCTCCATTTTATTTTTTTTTCTTATTGTTTCCTTTCTATTGACTTAATAGCACCTCTTCTTAGAACTAGCTTGTAGTTACTGCAGAGTTCATGATGAGAAAATACTTGATATAAAAAAGGAAGCAAAAGAGGATAAAGTGCTTTATAAATTAGGAACCAGCCTTTTTAATCAGGTTTATGGTATCAGGATGAAGAGCTCTCTCTAGTGGTCAGAGCAAACCTCATCAGTTTCTAGTTCTTAGGATAATGAGGATGTGCTGAAGCCCATGTAACTCAGTCACCCTCTCTGTGTTACTTGCTGATTTTCCAGGCTAAGGATGTTTTACTCTGCAAATGTCTATGAAATTCTCAGAGACATATGTGACTATAAGAAGTTTGTATACAAAGAAAAAGTCTTTTGTTATCACAACTCATTTTATATAGGGTACTATCAAGGTTCATGATTTCTAACTATTTTCTGTACTCTGCCCACTTTTCTCTCCAAACAAACTCTGAGATAGTGAAGAAAGATAAGAAATTTAGTTTTTCTCAAGATGAATACTTTTGGAGGAATCAAGGAAATCTTTATGAAGGAGGAACCTCCTTAAAGAGTCAAGCTTTAAAAAAGGTTTTCAATAGAGAAGAAATGGAATATTGGTCTTCTAAACTGTGCATTAAAACATTAAAACTTCAGATCTATTTGATAATAAAATATAATATAAATAGTAAATAATTCTTATTATAAATATAAAGCAACCAGTTTAATAGTGCAATGTTGTTCCCAAGGAAAATAGATAAGAAAAGTATTCCCTCTGCCCTCCCCCCTTTTTTAAAAGGTAGGATACTGAAGATTGGCAAATAATGAGTAAAATGTAGCTTTTTAAGCAACAGCATCCACCCCTGCCAATCCCCAACACACGTTTTTTGCCTGACAAGAAAATAACATTGGGAGCTTCAATTTATGTTACCCATAGCTCAAAGGCTCAATGGGGGGATAGGAATCTCCTTATTAATTATCAATGCCCCACATCTGTGGGAAAGGTAGATGTGATGAGAGCTAGAAAGAAAAGTTCTCTTCTTCTAGGCTTTTGGCTTCTAGTTTTGAGAGAGATTTGTCCTTCCAAATTATTTTCAGATCCCTGAAGAGAAAGACTGGAGGAAGAAGTTGGCAGATAGAAGAGATAGGAATCTCTATCGTGTCCCTATTTCTAGTTTGTTGGGCTAGAGGCTTGAGGAAATTTCCTCTGGAGCTAGATCTGGATGAAGAAACTGAGGTTCATGGAAGTTACATGATTTGTCTAATATAATACAAATTAGTGACAGAACTGGGACTTGAATTCAGGTCTCTTGACTTCTAGGTTCATTGATTTTTCTAAAACACCAGACTATTTAATGACTGGGGTAGAGAGCCTAGTCAGAATAAGAAACTGGTACAATCTATAAATTAAACATAAATCTGAAATTGTCTAACATGAGGGAGTATATACATCTATCTTCCTCAAGCTTCTTTCTCCCTTTGATCACGTTTTGACCTCTTGTCCCTTATGTCTCTTCCTTGCACTAGTTTAAAACACCAGAAAAAGGTCCCAAGCAGTAATCAGACCATGCAGAATATATAAAGTTACACTAGAAAATTCCAAGCAATAGCACATCTTCGGGTTAATTCAGTCATTTAGTGAATCCAAAACATTATGAAGTGTCAATCTTATGTCACTTAACTGTTAAATGATAGGGATACAAAAAAAAAACCTAAAAGGACACTTCTTTTAATTAACTCACAGTTCAATGGGGAAGACAACATGCAAATAACTATTTACAAATAAGCTAAGTATAGGATAAACTAGGGATGATCAATAGATTTATTACCCCTAAAATAACTGGATAGAGAACTTCCAGATAGAGAAAGGTTGCCTCCAAATACCCCAGATTACTTGGAGATCTAGATGGTACTTAATTAATACCTGACAAATAATGTATGTCGGGGTTTGGGAGGGGTGGATGCTGTTGCTTAAAAAGCTACATTGTACTCATTATTTGCCAATCTTCAGTCTCCTACCTTTAAAAAAAAATGGGGGCAGAGGGAATACTTTTTTATCTATTTTACTTGGGAACAACATTACACTCTTAAACTGGTTGCTTTATATTTATTATTTATATTATATTATATTTTATTATTAAGTTTTATTATTTATTTTTATTATAAAGTTTTCATATTTGGGGCTGCACAGTTTAGAAGACCAATACTCCATTTCTTTCTTAAAACTTGATTCTTTAAGGAGGCCCCTCCTTCATAAAGATTTCCTTGATTCCTCCAAAAGTATTCATCCTGGTAAGGCAGAGGAAACCCAAACCTATTTATGACAAATTTATCATTCCAAGGCCAGTTGAACTGGAGGAAGAATGGAGACGTTTTATGAATGAAAAAGACTTCCCAAAGCTGTCTTTTCCTTGGGAGAATAAAAGAGAGGAGAGGATAGAAATTCGAAGGAGAATGGAGTTAATAAAATTTTGAGCTGAAAGGGACCTTAAATACTCACTACTCCAATTCCCTCATTTAACAGAGGAAAAAATGAGTCCCACTAGGAAGTGATATGGGAGACTTCAAGTTGCTGCAAGTCACACATTTAGCAGAGTTAAAATTAGAAACCAGCTCTCCTCATTCCAGAGCCTTGCTTCTTCTATAGCATCACAGTGAATCTCATGTAGGTTCACCTTAGGATGAGTTGATATCTACCCTGTTTTGTGGCAGAATGGACCAGGAGCTTAAAAGACCTTTTTTTTTGCCTTTTGCTCTGAGAAAATCATTTAATCTCTCTCAGGGAAATGTGATTTCCTTATCTGGAAAATGAGGATACTTTCTTTGTAAGCCTCAGGACAGTGTTGTTTTTTTTAATTTTTTTTAAATTTTAATTTTTTTGACAGTGTTAAATTTTATGAAAGCCCAAATGAGAACTGGTATTATAATTGTTTGATCAACCAGTTTTTCAACACTCCCCCAATACTGGGGACTGACAAGGAGTTTCAAGGCTACAGCCCTTAGGGCTGGATCCCTTAAGGAGGAACAAATATTGGGGGCCAAAGTGAGAACTGAGAACTTGTCAGCATCAGTTCTCAGTGTTTTCCAACTGGCTCTGCCTGACCAAGGCAATGACTTCCATTCTAACGAGCCAGCTTCCCTCTCTGCTCGGAGGAGGCAGAGGCTGGGCAAGGTCTGAGCCAATGTCGCAGGTCACTCAACAGGGGAGACCAGCAGCTCTCTCCTTGTTGCCATGGAGATTGGGGGGAGGAAGGAAGGGAGAGAGGAGGTGCTCTTCTACCTGGCAGCTGCTACCAATATCAGTTCAGCCATCCTGCCCTTTACTTCTAGGTCCTCATTACTGTGAGAACTTGGGCCAAGTCTTTTCCCTTCCCCCAGCTAAAAACACTTTTTATACATTTTTTTTTGTTGCTGTGAGGAGAGAGACAGACAGATAGAAAGACAAAGACAGAAGGGAAGGAGACAGGGCAAGGGAAAAAAAGAGAGGGAGAGGAAGAAGAGAAAGGGAGAGAGCCACAGAATAAAAGACAAAAAATCAGAGTGGGGAGTGGAGATAGAAAAAGGGACAGAGGAAGATCAGGAAGGGGAGAGGGGGAGAACATAGCCAGGCAGCAAGTTCTCCGGTGATACATGTCATCAGCTGGGAAGATACTGGAGTTTGCCCAGAGGCACACAGTGCTGCTGCTATACAGAAAATTATGAGGTGAATTAAACTTTAATTTGATTTTTATTTTGCTTCAGCAACCAATAAAGCAACAGCCATTTTCAAAGCCCTGGCACTGGTTGGAGAACCACTTCAAGAACACCTGTTTTATTAAGAGCAGCAACAACAATAATGGCTAACCTGGTATTTCCAGAGCCCCTTTTTTCCCTTCCAAGTCGCTCCTAGCATTTTGTTGATCTTATCTATGGGTCAGCCTTCATAAGAAGCCTGGGGAAGTCTGGCTTACATGTTTTAAACACAACCAATTATCCTTTCAGTCTGCACTGATTCTCCTTCCCACAAGGCAACCACGAAAACCACAACAAAGAAGAAACTGGCTTGGAAAGGCTCAAAAAAAGGGAGAGAACCTGGAAATGACCGATAGTCCTTCACACCAGTGGTGTGCTCAGCACTGGGCTTGTTTATCACTGACTCCTTATGCTAAAAATCTGTCCAGAGATAGAAAAGCCCCAAAGGGAATAATGGAAAAATTCTCAAGGCAAAACAAAACAAAAAACAAAGACAACTCACTACCTAATTTGAGCAAAAAATAAAACGTTTTCATATTTTCAAGGAATTCTTTGGTTTCCCCCACACACAATTTATTCTCTCTCCCCAGTAATTTGTATTATTTCCTCCCAAGTTTTTATACTTCTAAGTGTATATCCAAGTCAAAGAGAGCAAACCCCAGACAATGTTGATTATTTATATGCATTAACTATGTAGGTTTGCACAAATCAAATCAGTATAATTTTATAGTACAGGACTATCCAAACACACTAGAACTTATATCCCCACTTTCAGATAGGCAGGAAGGCTCAGGGGAAAGATCATCCATTTGGAATCAAAGGACTCAGGATGAATTCCAGTTCTGTCACTTAAAATTTTTGTGATATAGAAACAAGAAGATTATGTGATGGTCAACTCTGATGGATTTGGCTTTTTTCAGCAATATAGTGATTCAGGCCAATTCCAGGAGACTTGTGATGGAGAGAGCCATCTGCATCCCCAGAGAGCACTATGGGGACTGAATGTGGATCGCAGCATAGTATTCTCATCTTTTTTGTTGTTGCTTGCTTGCTTTTTTTTTCTCTTTTTTTTTCCTTTTTGAGTTTTCTTGTGCAGCATGATAAATGTGGAAATATGTTTAGAAGAACTGCACATGTTTAACCTATATTGGATTACTTGTTATTTAGGGGAGAGAGGTGGAAGAAGGAAGGGAGAAAAATTTGGAACACAAGGTTTTGCAAGAGTGAATGTTGAAAATTATCTTTGCAAGTATTTTGAAAATAAAAGCTATTATTAAAAATTAAAAAAAACTTTGTCATCACCTCAGGTAAATCACTTGATTTTGATGACATTTTCTCCCTCTTTTGTGGATTGGTAGAGGAGCAAGCAGGGAGATAGGAGGGGATCTCTGAGGTTCCTTCAAACTCTAAATCAATTCATAGTTCTTGGTCTTGCAGAGGAAGATCTCCAACATGTTGGGTGGAGCTCTATATATCCAACTTTGGGTAGAACATGGAAAAGAGTCACATGGGATGGTGACATATGGATGGATTAGTATCTTCATCAAATCTGTGCTAAATTGATGAAAGCACAGATCCATTTGAATATCAATTCAATCCCAATCTGTGATCTACTCTCTGCTTTTACTTAAAATTTTACTTTTTGTCTTTTCCATTCCAATGTGAGCTCATTGAGAGAAAGGATTGTTTAATTCTTTGTTCTTGGATATCTAGCACCCAGAACAGCACCTGGCACATAGAAGATGCTTAATAAAATACTTGATGGACTTATTGTTTGCTCCTAATTCTGCCCTTTGGGGCTAAATCGCACAGCTCTAAGCCCTCCTACAAATGTTTGTTCCTGCTTTTCAGAGAGGGATGGGATATTTAAACTCTTCTTAAACTGGCCCTTCCCCTTTTACTTTCCTCTATATACTCTTACTATCCAACAAACTGGCCTATTTTCAGGACACTTGATCTCCCAGCAGTCCCTTATTTATATCTGTGATGCTTTCCCTCCTCACTTTTGCCAGTGAATTTCCTTGAAGAGATCCCAAATTCCACCATTTGGAGGAGTCCTTTTCTAGTCCCCTACCTTCCAAGGGCTAGTGCCATCTCTCAAATTACCTTCTACCTAGTCTGTCTATAGATATGCCATTTACATGTTGCTTTTCCCATTAGAATATTCTGTCTACATCTCATAGTTATCTATATATTATATTCATTATATGATGTGAGGTCCTGGAGAGCAAAGAATGTCTTTGCCTTTCTTTGTATCCATAGCAATTCTCACAGTGCTTGGCAGACAGTAAGTGCTTAATAAATGCTTGCTGACTGAATGACTACTATAGCTAATGTGTACTGGAGTCAGGACTTGAATGCAAGTTTTTTTTATTTCCAGGGCAGCCCTCTGTTCTTTGTGCCATGCTGTCTCTCATATCATTAGTTGTCTTAGACTTCTCATCTCTTCCTGTTCATATTATAAAGGTCTTTCTTGGGTTCAAAGATATCATGCTTCCTTTCCTATGTGTCTCTTAAAGAACCTCTTAGAGTGATTGGTGCTCTAAAAATTCTTATTAAACCCCAATTTATGACATCGTTGCCCCTGGTAATCTTGCAGAGTTGTACTTCTATACTTTACATTCCCCAAAATGTTAAAAAATTAAGGTGCTCAAATGTCTCACCTGGTTTTGAGAGTGGTTTCCAGTGAACTTTCTACTTCTTTTAGCACAAGTTATCATGTTCAACTCTATCAATGTAAAAAGATGATCCTACTTAAGAAAAGCTTTGGAATGAGGGTTTTTAAATGTCACTATGAGATTTTTTTTTTATGACATTCCCAGGAAGCAGGATAGGATAGCAGAAAACGCCCTTGCTCTGGAGGGAAAGGTATATGAATGCAGTGTGAAAAGAAATTAATGCTCAAAGAAATGATGAAAAGGATGATTTTGGAGAAACCTGATAAGACTTCCATACACTGGTGCCAAATAGAGGAATCTATGAACTTAGAACACAAATTGAGTTAACTTTAAAAAAAATGACCAATTAAGGAATTGATTTTGCTTTACTATATATGTTTATAACAGGGATTTTGTTTCTTTTTCTTTCTTAGTTGGGAGAGCTAGGGATAGAATTAAGAAAAGACAGATTAAAAAATAATTTAAAAATGAAATCCTAGAGGTGAGAAATAGGATGCTTTCATCTGGAAATGGAACAACAAAATAAGCTAGTGTAGCTATAATTCAGATCACATGAGAAGCAGTATTGTTTGATGAATCTGGCAAGATAGACAGGAACCAAACTGCTAAGGGCATTAAATGTCAATTAGGAGTTTTTCATTTATTCTAGAGGCAATAGGGAGCCATCGAAGTTTCTTGTGTGGGTGATTGACATGGTCAGACTTTAGAAAATTTTTTTTTGGTTATCTGTGTGAAAGGTGAATTGATTAGAGAGGGGGAAAGATAGCAGATAGGGAGAACAATTAGGAAGTCATAGCAATAATCTAAATTAAATTGATGAGAATATGATCTAAGGTGGTAATAATGTGAATAAAATGTACAAACATAGAATTAGAGTCAGAAGGGACCTTAGAGGGCAATGAATATAAGCCCCTCATTTTACAGATGAAACTGAGGACTAGAAAAAGGTTAAGTCACATAGCCATAAAGTGGCTAAAGAAGAATTTGAACTAGGTTTTCCTGACTTTATGTCTGGTGCTCTTTTCATTACACTATGCTTCCTGGAGACAAAGGGGATAGATGCCAGAGATGTGCTGTTATTACCACTCCCAGGTATTTCTGCCAACTTCCATTTCCATAGGGAAAAAAGAAGGGAATAAAAAAATAAGCAGAACCCATACTCTGAACTGACAGTGCTCAGGAAGAGCTGAGGAAACAGGTAGAGCAAAACCTCCTTTTTTTTTGTTCTCCCTACTTCAAGAGGAGGACTAAAAGGTTGACCACTACTTCATAGTGTAAAACCCAAAAGGAATCAAACAGGAAACATATTTTTAAAGAAGTTTTATTAATTTATTTTTACATCACAATTATTTCAGATATATCAAGTCCTAACCTAATTCACCCACCTAGTGATGAATAACAATTTGGTGAAACCTACCTAGAAGACAATTTTTTTTCTGAGTAAATAAGCAACATTCTATACCCAGAATCAATCCAGTGAGAGGAGAGTACATTCCCTTGTCTCCACAGAATTGCACAACATTTGGTTTCGTTTTATTGTTCTTTTTATCACATTCCTGCCGTCGCTATGTATATTGTTTTCCTAGTACTGTTTGCTGCAGTCTGCTACATTTCTCT
This sequence comes from Myrmecobius fasciatus, assembly GCA_023553655.1. Lineage (NCBI taxonomy): Eukaryota > Metazoa > Chordata > Mammalia > Dasyuromorphia > Myrmecobiidae > Myrmecobius > Myrmecobius fasciatus. Next base: position 337,050 of record JAJPUD010001080.1, on the reverse strand, counting down.
GAATTCCTAATATTTGTTGTTTCTTACTCCAGTAATATTCCATTACATTCACACATCCCCAATTTGTTCAGACATTGCCCAATTGATGAACACTGGAAACACATTTTTCATAGTCTTAAATGGAAGGTGTCTTTGTGTTTTTTTGTGTGTGTATGTGTGTGTGTGTGTATGTGGAGATATTTGTGTGTCTGAGGCTTGAGAACAAGCACAGAATTCTCATTAATCATTAGAGCCTGGGACCACAGGTGAGAGAAAGATGCCAGACCCTGCCTGAATGTGTCTGAGTGTAACTGGTCTCAGAGGACAGTGGCCTTAGGCAAAACTATACTCTGAATCCAACTGGTTTTTTGATTCTCCAGAGTTGCATTTTCCACCCTGATTCTGACTCTGAATGGGCATTGTGTGTGTATGTGTGTGTGTGGAATGGGGGAGAGGGTGCTTTTAACCTATTTTGTCACTCCCTGGTTATGACATCCTCTGAAGGGTCTCAGGTCTCTCATTGCAATGGCCAGCCCTGGGGGGAAATGAAAGTTAGTCCTGAAAATAGGAATTCACTCTTTAGCTCATTCCCCTGAGTCCCCCTGTCCTTACTTTTCACTCTGCAGGGGGAATGGCAGCTGTCCTTCAAGGATCAACAAACAACCCAGGGGATATTGCATTCTCTGTTAAAAATGAATTTTAAAGGAGGAAGATGGGAAGAGAGGTGAAGACCTACTAAGGTAGCCATTTAAAGTTAACAAGCAAGACTTCTATGAACCTTGGACCTCTCGAAAATATCAAAGGGCAATGTTGATAGATAAGATTCAATATTTTAAATAATGATAAGAATAATGATAATTGTGGCAATAATAACATGAATTCTTTGTTTCCACCTCTGCATGAAGGAAAGGAGGGAAGGAGAAGGAGAAAGACAACTAAAAAAGAGATAAGATTTCCCCAAGGGAGGAAGGCAAAATCTGGAGGGAAATTAGAGGAATCACGGAATGGGAAATTAGAACTTCTAAACTACACTAATGTACTCATTAGGCAATGAAAGGGGAGAGGAAGAGACTTGAAACTGATATTTATCTGCAGTAGAAAAAAATGTCATTGAAAAGACCTGGCTTTTAAAAGGGTCATTGAACTGTACAAACTGGGGTATACACAGAATTAGGGTGATTCTGACATCACTAGCCATCTGGGGGCAAACCATGGGGAAGGGAAGATTTTTCAGATCACTTGGAGATTGCCACTTACAACTTTCAATGTCATGCAGAATAATCTGCATTAGATCATTAAAAATGAGGAGACAGAAATTATCTTAATAAATTTATTGATCGTCACATGCAGGAGCCAGAAAGCATATATATATTTGGGGAATGCATGTATGCAGGTAGTCCAAGAAATTACAAAATTCCCCCAAATTGTTCCAATTTTTATGTCCTTGATCAAACAACCCTGGCTTTTTCTTTTTACAAGCCGTTTGATGGACTATTGATGCAAGTCCCCTTTTCCCCCCTTAATCCTGAAGACATTCTGTTTTCAAGACCATCCAGAAGTCTCTTGAATAATCAATCCCACAGTTTATCAGCAATTCTATTGCCTCTTTTTTCTGTTTTGCAACCTTGTGGGCCAACACAGATTACATCCCCATAGAACAGCATTCTGTTATAGACATATGCAAAAGTTTAACCCTTCATTTTTAATGTTTCACTTTGTGATTAATGACTTCTATAAGAATACAGATATTACACTTATTATTTGTGTAAGATGCAAAACAGGGAGGGAGAGCTAAACACTGAACAACAGAATGCACACCCAAAAAGAACCTTGTCAGCCTTGAACATTGGATTGGATGCAATGATTTAAATTTAAAGAGGGATAAAGTAAAGAGGGATAAAGCCCTTATAAGTGGAGAAAGGCAGGTGCAGAACAGAGAATGTCACATATAAGGATCAGAAAGTAAGGCAATTTGGCCAGATCGAAGCACGGGTGAAAGACAGAGAGATGATTAGGACCTTAGAGACCATCAAAACTGATCCTTTTATTTTACAGACCTAAGGGAGATAGATTACGTGTTTTGTTCAAGATTATGTAAGTAGTATATTCCAAAGTGATTCTTAAATGTCAAACTGAGGAGTTTGTATTTGATTGTATAAATAGGGACCCACTGGAGTTTTGAGGAATTGAGCAGGGGAGCAACATGGCCAGATCTCTATTTTAAGAATATAATTTTGATAGTTGCGCAGAATATGGATTAAAAAGATAAGAGGCTAGAGGGAAGAAGATCTATTAAGGAGGATATTACAATAGGCCAACTGAAATGTAATTAGAAAGGGTGATGAGTAGAGACTTAAGAAGTGGGAAGAAGAGGAAGAAATATGAACCAACCAAAAGAGAACTCAGACTTTCAGAGAAACATCAGCAACTGTCTAGTTTAATACACAAAAGAAAAAAAAAGAAACTTTACTACCATGTAGATTACAAATTTTCTTTCTGATATCTTGGATTATTATTTTTTTCTTGAGGCAATTGGAGTTAAGTGACTTGCCCAGGGTCATACAGCCAGGAATTGTTAAATGTCTGAGGCCAGGTTTGAACTCAGGTCCTCCTGACTTCAGGGCTGGTGCTTTCCCACCATCCTTTCCCAACTTTTTAGATCTCTTATGCCTCCAGCAAGACAACTCCCTTTAAAATTTTTATAACATTGTTGGCATCTTCTAAGTTATATTGTCCATAGTGACTTGGCTTTAGAGTCATTTTATTGGTCTATGACATATTCAAATTTACTAGTGCCATTTTCATGCTTTGATTTTGGGATTTCTAAATTTCTCTGTTGTAACTGAAAATTTTCATAAGAAATAAATATAAAATTGATTTAGCTATTTTAACATAATTAACATGTATTAGACTTCTTGCCATCTAGGGGAGGGGGTGAAGAGAAGGAGGGAAAAATTTGTAACAGAAAGCTTTGCAAGGGTTAATGTTGAAAAATTACTCATGCATATGTTTTGCGAATAAAAAGCTTTAATTAAAAAAAATTTTTTAAAAAGAAAATTGACTTAGCATCATGTGTGGTACACAGTAGGCCCTTGATAAATATTTATTGATTGATTATTGACTATTGGTATGAATGTAGTAAGGATCACATATATGCTTTAGTATTCAAGAAACAACATTATAATCAGCAAAGGTCGATAAAGAGACAAGCTGTAGAAAATAGTGTTTTAAAGCATCAACTAGTGCTTTATTTGGGGCAACATAAGATGCATCAAGTGAAAGAAAATGTTTTTTCCATTGAGCATTTGGTTTAGACACAAGCGCTGACTCTGAACCAGTTTGTAACCATACTTCATGATCAGTTGGTTTTGAAAAGCCTGAGTACAGTATCTTATATTGTGGGTCAGCTTCTCAAAAAATCATACCACCTCTAAAGTCTGCACACAAGTGGCAAAGATAAATTACCAGCCCAGAGAAAGGGTTGGGAAACAATCAAAGCATTACAGACTTGAGAAATTTTAGAGATGTTCTTGAGGGAACACATACTTTCATTTCATGGACAAATCAAAAACTCAACTCCAAGGAAATTGATGCTCTGTTAGAAAGTTTTCGATGACTTGAGAAACAAAATAAATGGAGGAAATGTTACCAACATATGACATAAAGTGGAAAATTCAAATAAATGTCCACAATGTCGGAATGGTGTTTGACACCTCCTAAGGCAGGTTTAAAATGCCTTCAAATCTTGCTGTGGTTCTAGGGCCAAGAAAATGGTAACATAAATTCTGGGATGTCTGATTTAGCTGAGGGGGGCGGGAAATGGGTCTGGAGAACAAATGCACAAGATGCACAGAACTATGTAGAAATTCAATATCTCAAATGTATGATCCTATAGGATTCAGAATTGGAAGGGACAGAGCTCAATTCCCTCCTTTTATAGAAGAGCAAACTGAATACAAAATTGAGTGACGTGACTTCCTCAAGGTCACCCAGGAATAAGTGGCAGAGTGAGGATTTTCACTATGCCGTGTAATTCCAAATGTATTGTTGCCTGCTTTTGGAATTGAAGGATTTGCTTTAGAACAAGAATTTCAGGGAATGGCTTTTGGTAGATCCCCTTCCAACTCCATTATTTTGACTACTCTGGACTTATTTGCTTGTAGAATCTGTTAATTCTCTCACCCCACATTAGTTCTCAATGGGATCAGATGATCGTATATTTAGAGAGGAACCTTAGAGACCATGAATTCTAACCATATAATTTTACAGATAAGGAAACTGAGGCACAGAGAGATTAATCTCACACAACTAATAAGAGTCTGAGGCAAGATTTGAAACCTGGTCATCCTGACATTAGTCCAATATATAGTGCTGCTTCCATCATAGTCCCTATTTGAGCAAATGAGGCTCAGGGTAGGAGAGTGACTTCCTTTTTAAGGATGTCACACATAAACTGAGCTATACCTGTGTGGGGATACAACCCAGCCTTTCTGTTCTAACCAGAGTAATAGTCATGGGGCCATCTTTCCATCTTCTAGGGGTAAGGAAACCAGCTCCCCTCTCTTCTGCTGTCATTTCCTTTTGCTTCCTTTGAAGTAAATTTAAAATCACCTAGTTAACTGCTACCTGCAATTCTCAAAGAAGAAATCCTTCTGAAAGAGATGCATGAAAATTGTGACAACTTGAAATGAAAGTCACTCTCCCAAGAGCCTGCAAGAGAGATAGAGGAAATCTTGATGGCTTTGAAAATCTCCTTCAAGTAAAGTTCCTCTTTAAGAGGGGTCCCCCGGGTCTCTGGGCTTGTCATCTCTTGGACCTGGTGGAACTACAAGGCAGTGGAAATGGAAAAGCTGAGGAGGTGGGGAAGGGGAGGGAGAGGGAAATAAATCTCTGCTATGAGGTCACATCTATCCCACAGTCAATGGCAGACAGTCAAAGAGAATCTGGTTAATCCTGATTCTTCAACTGCTAGTTCCTCCTCTCCCCAACTATCTTATATTGAATGACTTTGCATATATTTATATGTATTTTCTTCATATTTATGCTTGTTATATGCACTTGTTAATTTCTCTATTAGAATGAAAACTCTTCGAGGGACTATTTTATTTTTGCTTCTGTAATCTCACTACCAGAACAGTACTAATATGTAGAAAGTGTTTACTAAATACTTGTGTGACAATATGTTTGCTAAGTACTTGTATAAAAATGTTGGAGGCCAGGTGTTTTATAATTCACCTCCCCCCAGGATTCCCTGATACCTTTAAGAAGGTTTGGGGGTATCTAGGTTCTCTGCCATTTACTCCAACCCATACTGATGGTGTTCCCTCAATATTAGGGACCTCCATCTCAGACATACCAGGTCTATTTAATCAAATGACAGCCAGATTTTTTTCTTAACAGGAATATTTATTCAAAGAAATAGTAAGAACATACAAAACTTGCCTCCAACTCCTAGGGTGGGCCACAACTGCCCCCTTTAACTTTACTTCAGTCTCTGGGTATGGGAAAGAGATCAGCTTTACAATTTAGCTCAATTACTGTATAGTACAGTCCTACCAAGCTCCAAGTCCAAACCTCCCCTTGGGATCAAGTACTGGGAATACTGGTTTCTCAGGGCTGCCTTGCTGTCCTGGCTGCAACATCCAACCTGGAATCCTGTACCCTAGATCACTATGACTTGATTCTGGGTGTAGGATTCCATTCTGAGCTTAGAACTGATATAGACAAATGACACAGACCAGCACAAAATCTCAAGCCCATTTCTTAGGGCCATGAGAGAAGACTTTCATCCTGTCTACTCACTCAGTTCATGGTTCCAGTGCTGGGTGAATCTGATCTTCACTCTTCTTGATAAATTAACAAAAAGAAATCAAAAGAACACAAAACCAGTGAATGTTGAAAACTATCTTTTATATCAGGGAATCCTGAGGGAAGAGTGAATTGTAAAACACCTGGCCTCCAACATTTTTATACAAGTACTTAGCAACCATATTGTTACACAAGTATTTAGTAAACACTTTCTACATACTAGTTCTGTTCTGGTAGTGAGATTACAGAGGCAAAAATAAAATATCAAAGAAAATTTTAAAGGGGGGAAAAAGAACAAGACTGGTCCAGCAGTTTAGTTTTAAAGATGCAACCTGCTACATGGTAGACAAATGCAGAATTTCTTCTCCCAGAAATAGGGTACTTCCATCTTAGGTGATCTGAAAGCAGTAAAATTTCCCTTACACACACACTTGTGCTTATATATTGATTATTAGAAGGAGGGAGAAATGGACCTCAATTAAACCAAACAGCCCATCAGCCTGTGAAGATTGAGTTCTGAGATCTTTCCATTATGGTACATAGTACCTAGTGGTGCTTAATAAATGTTTATTAATAGCCTGACCTCTCTTCTCCAATAGGTAGGGGAGGACAGTCAGCAAAAATCTGATCCAATGCTGGACATGGCCTTTGGACTAACTTTTCAAAACTGAACTGATTGTTTGATTTTGATGAAAAAGAGAAAAAACAGTCAGAGCACTCTGAGACTGGGATGCTTAATGAGGCAAAAGTCCTTTTGAGAGACATAATTGCAAGTTCTCCCAGACCTCAAAAGGAGATTCTTGCCTCTTCTCTGCATTTTGCCCATTGTAAATTATCTCTTGGGTGACTGAGTCTGTGTTCCCTGGAAGAATTCTGGATTCCTCTGAAACACTTCTCAGTAGTTTCATCTGGATAAGAAAGATCCTAACAGGTAGATATTATGGGTTGGGGAGAGCAGGCCAGGATTGAAATAGTCCCCATTTGTTAGGACTCCATGGCAATTTAAAGCAACACTGGATAATTGAGGCTACCACTCTATTTAGTATCATATCTTCTTACCCTATCTTTAATCCTTTAACAACATCCTCCTAAGCATAGTATGGAGTGTTGAATTTGGGAGTCAGGAAGACCTGAATGTAAAATCCAGCTTCAAACATTTACTAGCTGTTTGATCTTAGGCAAATCACATAAGCACTTTCTAGTTCAGTTTTCTTAGCTATCAAGGAGGAATAACAATAGCATCATCATCATCAGTGGGCTATTGAAATATCATTAAAACACTATATAAATGCTTTGAAATGCATGGCCATTTTTGGTAGTGTGACTACAAATCCTATTGGTGGTTCTAACAATTTCTTCCATTAATCAGGACCCTTCCACATTCCTTCTTTTGCTTTTATTCTCCACAAGCAAAAGATTTTCTTGAGGCAGTTTTCAGAAGAAGAAATCAAAGCTTTCTACAATTATATGAAAAAAGTACCCTAAATCCCTATTGATCAGAGAAATAGAAAAAAATGGAGAAATTAAAACATCCCTGAGGTACTATTCCACAAGTCTCAGATTGGTTAAGAGGACAGAAAAGGAAAATGATAAATATTGTGGGAAAGTGGGAAAATTGGGAACACTAATGAATTGTTGTGAAGTGGTGAATTGATCCACCATTCTGAAGAGCAATTTAGAACTATGTACAAAGGGCTATGCAACTTTGAACCATTATTAGATCTATATCCTAAAGAGGTCAAAGAAAAGAAGAAAGGACCTGTATGTACAAAAATTTTTATAGAAGCGCTTTCTGTGGTGGCAAAGAATTACAAATTTAGGAGCTGTCCCTCCATTGGGGAAAGGATGGGCAAGTTATAGATGGAAAATTCTTATGTTATAAGGAATGGCATGCTCTCAGAAAAACCTGGGAAGACTTACATGAACTGATGCAAAGTGAAATGAGCACAACCAGGAGAACATTGTACATAGTAACGGCAAAATTGTATGATGTTCAACTGTGGATGACAACACAATTCAAAAGATTCATTATGAAAAATGTTATCTTCCTCTAGAGAAGGAACTGATTGACTCTGAGTACATGCTGAAGCACATCTTTAAAAAAATCCATATTATTTTTGGTTTTTGTTTTGGTCAGTTTTCTTTTGCAACATTTCTACATTACCCATGTTGCAACTGTCAGAAATGTGTGATATATAATAGGTGCTAAATAAATGCTTGTTGATTGCCTGACCTGTATTACTTTATGTATGCATATATACATATACATGCATATATGCACATATATATGTAAAGAGAGAGAATGTATACATAATATATATCTATTACTTATAATAGTTATACTACATATAATTTTTTGTCTGAGTGCTTATTGAAGCACATGTTTAAATAAATCTATATTATTCTTGGTTTTTGTTTTGGTCTGTTTTCTTTTGCAACAATTTAGAAATGTAGAACTGTGCATATATAAACATGTATGATAGTTATGCACAATAATATATACTATTACATAAAACTATATATAATAGACATATATTATGTATATATCCATATACTATGTATATAATAATGTATACAAGTATTTGTATGCTGTTTCCTTCAATAGAATTATAAATGCTTGAGATAGATTATTTTATCTTTTTATCCTAATCATTAAGCACAATGTGTGGTATATAGTAGAATCTAAATCTTGTTGATTGCCTGACTCATATTACTTTGTATGTGTATATATTTATACACATACATATATGTGATATATATAATTTATATCTATTATCTATAATAGTTGTACTATATATATCAAAGTCTGAGTGCTTGTTATTAAATAAGCCTATATTATTCTTGGTTTTTGTTTTGGTCTTTTCTTTTGCAACAGGGATAATATAGAATTGTATGACTACATATATAAACATGTATAATCATTATATATAGTAATATATACTATTATATAAAACTACAAATGGGCATATTATATATATGTATATATATAAACTATATGTAATATATATATATATATATACAAGTATATGTACATAGTTTCCTTTGGTAGGATGTAAATTTTTGGAAGAATGGGGATTATTTCATTTTTATCTTTGTATCCCAATCATTAGCACAATGCTAATAGATGTTTAATAAATGCTTGTTGATTGCTTGAGTTGTATTACCTTGTATGTATATTTGTGTATATGCCTACATACACATATATACATTATATATAATATATACATATACATATATACAAGGTATCTATTTATATGTGAAACTTATACACAACTATGTGTACATACTGTTTCCTTTGATAAAACATAAATTCTTTCAGGCACAGGGATTATTTAATTTTTATCTTTTTTTATCTTTACTGTTAGCACAATGCCTGATATGTGGTGTTGTTCAATCATTTTGTTGTGTCCTATCCTCTGTGACCCCATGGACTTTGTCTATGGAGTTTTCTTGATAAAGATGCTAGAGTAGCTTGCCATCTCTCTCTCCAATGTGCTCCCATTTTACAGATGAGGAACTGAGGCAAACAAAAGTAAATGACTTATTCAGAGTCACACAGTATGTGACACCATATTTGAACTCAGCTCTTTCTGGCCCCCTGCCCCATCCATTGCACCACTTGGATGCTTAGCTGCCAGCATATAGTAGATAATCTTATTAAATGCTTATTAATAGTTTTCTCTAGCTGTATGACCCTAGGCAAGTCGCTTAACTCCAATTGCCTCAGCAAAAAAGAAAAAAAAAAGATTTCTTGAATCCTGCCTTGTATATCTATCTTTGTGTGTTTACCAATGAGCAAATCCCCAATCCCTTCCAGCCTTAGTTTCTTGATCTGAAAAATGGGTCAATAATAGCACCTACCTCAGAGCTGTGAAATTAAATGAGCTAACATACAAAAAATGCTTTGCAAATCTTATTGGGGTATAGAAATGTTAGTTATGATTCTCTGATCATCAGTTTATCTTTAAATGGTGATAGTGCTAATATTTGTACTGCTAAGCAGAACTTAACATTTTGCCTTGACTGATTATTTCACAAGATTGTGGTGCTAAAAGCACCTTGTAAATCATAAAGTGGTTCCCAAGGTAACTATAATTGTTATTATTATTACTGACAATAGCAACAACAATAACAACAAGAGGTATTTGTTCACAAACATATTCCTCTTGTTCTGAGACCTGTAGGTCAGAACTGGGTCTCAGATATACAAAGTAGCTCAGCTTTAGGCCCATGTTAATAGAAACAGCTGTATTATTCTAATATGCAGAATCTCTTCCGGAGGAAGGGAATATTATTCATACCCTGCAGAATTTAAAGTCTTCAGTTCTAGATACTTTGTCTATAAGGGATTTGTGTTTTCTTAATAAATATCCTGTTACAGGATCATAGGGACAAAATACCCCATCTTTTTTAATGGATTTAGAAGGTTTTTTTCTTTGCTGATACATCCTAAATCAATACCTTTTTTTCCTTTGGCTCCTGCTTCTCAGAAGAACACAGAATCCTGAGTCCCAGGAGAGTCCTTTTCTTCTGAATGTTAGGGAGTGTGTGGACAAAGCACTGGGCATGGACCTCTATTTAATCCGGCCTCAGTAGTTATAAGAGCCTAGGCAAGTTATTTAGTCTTCATTTCCATTTTTCCTCATCTGTAAAATGGTAATAAGGGCAGCTGGGTGGTACAGCGGATAGAATATTGGGCCTGAAGTCAGCAAGAATCAACTCCATGAATTCAAAAATGGCCTCAGATACTTGCTAGCTGTACAATCCTAAGCAAATCACCCTGTTTGTATAAAAATGAGATAGTAAAGAAAATAGCAAACTACTCAGTATCATTACAAAGAAAACCCCAAATGGGGTCACAAAGAGTTGGATATGAATGAAACAATTAAATAACAACAAAAATGGGCATAATAAAAGTACCTACCTGCCAGAGTTGCTAAAAATTAAATAGGATATTTGTAAAGCACTTTGCAAACCTTAAAGTGCTAGATAAATGATGTCATCATCACCGTGATTGATCTCTATGGACTAGGCTTCTGGTCTCTCCTTTAAGTTCTATCTTAAGCTATTCTTTGAAAATCCTTAATAGCCTCTTGAAACATCTACTCTATCTCCTTGCCAATACTTCATAATATTTTCTCGCCTTTTATCTCTCTAAAAAGGCCTTTCTATATTTTATAGCACAATCTTGGTACTTAATGGAGCCATTTTGATGGTGACATGATGGTGCAACTAAGTGAGACTACTGCAAAACTCAATTGATGCTATTTAAGAAGGTTCCCCCTAATATTCAACAAAGGGCTAAAAATAAATACAAGGTGAAAAGATTTTGGCAGAGCCCATGTTTAATGAAGATCCACTACATTAAATAAAATGCAAGCAGAATTCACTGCTATTCTGGCTAAGTGGTCTGCCACAGAAGACTTAGCCTCTTCTTTTCCCTCTCTAAAACTCTACAGAGCTCTAATACCCTGGGTACCTCTTCACAGCCACACTGTAAGCATTTTTCTTCACAAAACTGCAGGTACAGCAGGAAGTTTAGTTTTCTGCCATTCAGATGTTCATTCCCAAAAACCTGAGCTCAAAGACTTAGAGCATCAGACCATGGGAAGGCTGCATCTTTCCAAGAGCCAGATGTGTTTTTCTGGCTCTGTTTCCAAGAGCCTGAAACCATTTGTCCGGCTTAAGCAACATCAGTAGACCATGTCCTGCTCTCCTTACTCTTCCCGTCTTCTCTGTAGCTTCGTTTTGGTTTCTTCTTGCCGACGTCTCCAGGCAGCAATGATGGCTTCATCGTCCATCTCTTCCTCATCCTCCTTGTCAGTGCTTCTCCGATACTGGAACCTTCTCCCTGATGCAAATTTTCCTTCTTCGGTGTTTTCTGTTCTTTCCCTCTCCCCTTCCTCATCAGACCTCATGAAACTCTGGGTGAATTTCCTCTTGGCTCCAAATTCGGTAAAATCGGACTTGGATGACTCTTCGACATCTTCCCAGTCGTGGGTTCTAGCCCAACTCCGTCTTCGCAGGGGCTCGGGGGACTCCTGTCCTTGGGAAGGTTCTGGGCTCCTTTGGAAGAAGTATGGCTCAGGACTTTCTTCCCTAGAGCTCGAGGTCTCTCTGAATTTGGATCTGGAGAACTTGTATGTCTCCCTGTCTTCCCTAGTGGAAGAAGAGGAGAATCGCGAGGTACTCCTCATGGAGCTGCCGTCTGACTGATGATGGGAAGAGCTATCTCGCTCCTCTGACAGGGACTTGGACATCCTGTAACTGGACGCTTCGGACTCCACCTCCCGGAGAGTACTTGACCTGGAGAACTTTTCCCCAGAGCTCCTAGACCAGGATCGTTGCGGGGGAACCTCTCCTTCTGTCTTGAGACCACTGAGCCACTTATTAATACTTCTGTCCACTTCTAAGTTGGCCACCTGGGCACTTCCATGGCGATCGGAGATAGCCAAGGAGGAGGAAGAAGAAGTAGTCGTCTCAGGCTTTTGAGACTCACTCCGAGAAGAATATCTGTAGCTCCCTATGGCACTATCAGTGTCTTCTTCCCCGGCATCTTCCTCCTCCTCCTCTTCTTCCTTTGCCTTCTTCTTCTTGAACAGGTTACTGCGTTTATTGTCAGAAGCAAGTTTCTCCATTTTGTACTCCGACATCTTCTCCCTTATCCCACTTTGCATCTCCTTTTCTTTCTGTCTCAGCTCTTTCAGGTTAACGTCATCTGCAAAGAGGCTATAGAAAGGCTTACTTGTTCCTTTCCCTTTTCCCCCGATTCCTTCAGTTCTTGAGCTCATCGTACCACAGGACAACACAGACTGAGTGTCGGCACTGGGCCTGTCCTGGGGACGAGTCAGCAAGGAGGTACCTAAGGATTGGGCACTCTGCCCACTGAGGCAGGACATTTGATCATCTCCCACGCCATTGCTTAGGGAAGTGGGCTTCATGCTCGCAGTAGAAGGAGGACAAGACAGCAACAACATCTCATTTTGTTTTTGAGCAAGGGTCTCGGTGACCACGTTGGCGATCCAGTTCTGAATGCTGGCCACAGAGATGGTATCTCCAGGTCCCACTGGCAGGTTGGGCAGAGGGATGGTTGGCATGGAACCTGAGATATTGCTTGGGGCCTGAGACAGGCGGGACCTGTTGCTTTGCATGCTCAGCACAGAGCCCAAGTCCCCGTCGGCATTGGCCGAAGTGACAGAAGACCACAAAGCAGACAACGGGATGCTTCTGCTGGTGGCTGTGCTCTCAGCATCCCAGCTATCCATGGACTGGCTCTCCTCCAAGGTCTGCCTGGTCCTTTCTAACAGCTCCAGCCTCCTTTGCTTTTTCTTGGCCAAAACTGAGTCTTCCCCTTTACTGAGTTCCACCACCTCATCTTTGTTTTCATTACCTATCTTCTTCTGGTGTTTTAACTTCCAGGCCTGGTAGGCTGTCAGATTGACATCTGAGAGGTTCTTCTCTCCTTCTGTGGTTCCTTCACCTTGTTCACTACTTCCCTCTCCTGCCTCCGAATCCCTCTTGTGAAATCCAAACTGGATTCTTTTAATCTTCCACCGTTCTAAGGCAGTCAGCTTGTCCTTGTTCCTTTTGCAGAAGTTATAGAAGGAGCTAGCTTCTGAGGCTACGCTTTCCTCATCATCCTCCCTCTCTCTCCTTCCCATCTCTGAATCTGATTCAGCCTCCTCCTGTCTGCTCCTAGAGTGATATCTCTGAGATGCTTCCTTCTCAATCTCCAGCAGCCTTTGATTCCACATGTCCCAGGTGCTCTCGGAGGACCCTGAGTCAGAATACTTTCTCTGGGTCCTCCTACGACTGCTGAGCTCCAACTGCTGCTTCAAGACCCGGATGTCATGACTTAGGGTACTCTCCGAGGTGCTGCACTCACTGAAAGCGCGCCTCCTGCTTCTCCCCGAGAGGGACTCGCTATCTCCCTCCCCTTCTTCTTCCTCTTCCTCCTTCTCTCTAGACCATCTATGGGACCTCTCTGTTTGATACTTCTCATTTCGGCTTTGCCACTCCTGAATGACCCTCTCTAGGTCCTCCTCAGATTCTTCTCCTCCTTCCTGATCCAAGGATGTTGACGGTTGTCCATTCCTACCCTGGGGGAGACCTTGTTTCTTCCTCCAGTCCTTATACAGCTTCTCTTCCTCTTCATCATCAATGAGGGTGGCAGGCTTGGAGATCCTTCGAGTGCTCCTCACAGAAGAACCACTCAGGGTGCTGGCTGTATCTTCCTCTTCCTCTACTATGATTGAGTGAACTCTGGCCCCAAACACACTCCCTGTGTCTCCTTCACCCGCTAGAACAGAACTGCTGCCTACTTCATCCTCATAATCCCCTCCCTCTCTACCATAGTCCTGGTCTCGCTCCTCCATCAGCTTCTCATTCAGCTCCCTCAATTGCTTCAGGAAGCCATCATTGGGATAGATGGCACGTTTCTTCCTCACAGTCATTAGAGCTTCTAGGATGGTCATATGGTGGAAGATCATCAGGTAAGCGACCACCAGTACAGCTGATCGGCTGATTCCCATTTCACTACTGACCAGGATTTTCCCTGAAAATAAAACACAAAATTTAGCCTGATTTTGTCAATGGGAAGAGAAGATAATTCCTCAGAGAGAGATGTGATTTTTGTCAGTCTCTCTCCTTTTCATAACTACTTTGCCTGTGTCACAAATATTAAATGCATAATGACATAAAATGAATTCTACAAGATTCCCCCTTTGATGAAAAAAGCAATTGATCATTGGAAAATATTAGTTTATTACTTCTTGTTTTGTCTCATTATATTAAGATTCTAAGCCCAACTAAGGTGCCACCTCATATGCACAAACTTTCCTGGTACTCCTTGATATTAGTGCCCTCACCCTTCTTTGTTTATATTTATATTTATTATTATATTACATTATATGTGATTATGTATCATATTTATATTTATAATGTATTTATATTTATTTATAGCATTACACACACACACACACAGCTTATATTTCTCTCTGCAAATGTTGTGTTGTCTTCAGTAGAATGTATGCTTCTTGAGGGTAGAGACTATTTTTTATTTTATCTTTTTCTCCCCAACAACCATCCTGTAGCACTTAATAAATGATTATTGAATGGAATTGGGTGGAAGGAAATACTAAACATAAATCATCAAATGGATGTCACTTCTTTGATTTGAAAGTTTCTCCTAAAGAGGCAGAGCATAGCTTATTCATGCTTGATCTTTCTGAGCTTTTCTTATTTATGTTTCCCCATGAGTTTGTCACTGGAGGTAGCAGAATCTAGTGTAATAATCTGGCACATTGTTATTGTTTAATTGTTTTTCAGTTGTGTCTGATATTCTGTAAGCCTATTTGTTTTTTGTTTTTGTTTTTGTTTTTGGGGGTTTTTTTTGGCAAAGATATTGGAGTGCTTTGCTGGCTCATTTTACAGATGAGGAAAACTGAGGGAAACAGGGTTACGTGATTGGCCCAGGGTTACACAGCACATACACACACACATATATTACACAACACTCATGTTATACATACACACATGTGTGTGTGTATGTATACACAGGTATATATATCTGGCAATACCTGGCTTAAAATAAGTGCCTAATAAGTAAATGTTTGTGGAATTCAATAAATTAAATTGCATGCAAATTGACAAAGAACCCTGATACCATTTTCTGTTTTCCTTGAAACAGGTTATACTTGCCTCAAGACTCACAGAACCAAGGTAATCTCACTATGCACCAGTAGAATCAGTAATATATGGGGCAATGCAGATTTTTTCCTCATGACTTTTATATTGAGACAGATTCAAAAGCAGGGAAGTTTATTTCTTTTTATATTTATTTATACAACTCAGACTCTGTTTTAAGCCATTTCTAAGAGTTTCACATTCTACTCAATATTCTCCTCCAATTAGGCTGGAGGTGTTAAAAACTTGCACTGGAGCAGTGGCCATGTGAGTGGAGAGAATGGGACCTATGGGAAAAATGTTGTACAGAGAGATTGGTAACTGATTGGATATGGGGGTAGGGATAGGAATGGGGATGGCAGAGATGGTAGTAAAGAACAGGCAAGAGTCAAAGATGATGCAGAAGTTACATATGTAGGTGCCCAAGAGAATAGATGTCAAAGCAAAAGTGGAAGGTGGAGGAAGGAGGGAAGTTCAACTTGAGTTATGGTAAATTTGAGGTGCTGGAGGAAGGAACAGATAGAGCAATGGAAGACAGCCTCAGGGGAGAAATTCAGAAGTCATTTCAGAAGAGGTGACCTGTTGCAATGTAACAACTGCAATAATAATGAGGACTATTTTATTCCATTAGATTGTTGAGAACAGAGACTATCTTTTTATATCTTTCTTTTTATCCCTAGTGTGCTTAAGAAATGCTTGTTAATTTACGAATTCAAAGCTTTCAGGATTTGGGATTTTATCACTGTGAGTTTTCCCTCACAGTGAGGGAAAGTCACAATTTCTCTATAACAGATGGTCTCTGGGAGTTGCTGTGGTAACAAACTCCTCACTGCATCCTGCCTAGTTATCACCGTCTCCAAACTTGGCTAAGACAATTTTTGGACATGCAGACGTACAACTCATTGACAGATCCCTACTTGAAACCTCTCTTGTTTGGTCACACTTGTGAGAGCGGATGTTCCGTTGGCATAACTTTTGAGAAGGAAGGGTCATCTCATTGCTACAATGAGACAGGAGCAGGACGATGATAATTATAACTGCAAAACAATAACATTTCCCCATGAGGTTGTTGTGAGGCAACTAGATGCCATGCGAGACAAAGCATTACAAGATCAGGAAAGCTTGAGTTCAAATCCTGCCTTAGGTACATCCTAGGCATGTAACTTAACCTTTCCTAATCTCACTTTCCTCCTTTACCAAATTAAGACCATAATAGCACTTACCTCCTAAAGTTGTTGTGATAATAAAATGAGATGTTTGTAAAACACTTTGCAAACATTAAAGTTCTATGTAAATGTTAGCTGTTATCTTTACTATAATGAAGAGGATATGAAGTTGATTCTGCTAGTAAGAGTGCAGTATGACATTAGACAAATCATCTCACCTTTGGGTCACAGTACCTCAAGTGTAAATGAAAGGGCTGAATTTAAAAATACATTTTAAGGCTCCTCAGGCAGTGAGCATTGGAGATAGAGCACTGGACCAGGAGTGAAGAAGATCTGAGTTCAGATCCAACCTGACACAAGCGGTTTGTCTGTTCCTTCATCTGTAAAATGGAGATGATAATAGCACCATTCACTGTGTTGTGAAGATCATATGAAATGATATTTGTAAAGCACTTAGTACAGTGCTGGGCACTTAGTAGATACCTAATCAGTGCTTATTCCTTCCATTTTTCCCCTTTTTCAAACTGACATTCTAAGAATCTATTATTCTAAATTAGTCATGCTTGAGAATTCCATAATACCTTGTGAAGAAGGTACCAGCTTTTGAATGGGAAGGTGCCATTTTACTGAATGAATCCTCTGACTCCATGACCACTGTACTCCCTCCCAAGGGAAAGATCAGGTTATATGTGTCTGATTCCTGCACAGGCAGGAATACTTAGTCATGTAAGTAACATAAGCATCCACATTGCCATCCCCTAGGGGTTGGTTCAACCATTCTGGAAAGCAATTTGGAATTATGCTGAGATATTGATGAAAATATCCGTAACCTCTGACACAGAGATCCCACTGCTAAAAAGATATCTCAAAGCCAAAGATAGAAAAGGTTGCCTCTACACTAAAATGTATTATGTAGTGGACCTTTTTAAATGAGTATTGTAAACAAAGCAGCTGCTCATTAAACAGAGAAGGGCTAAACCAATTGTGGTATGTGAAAGTCACAGAATATTACCATTTCCAAAATTACATATATGAAGAATATGTTGAAGTTGTGAGAAACTACAAGATCTGATGCAAAGGGATGAAAAGAACCAAGAAAACATCATATTCAGTGAAAAACACCAATGTCAACAGAAAGGGGGAAAAAAAGAAAAAAATCAGCTATCTAATATCATAAACAAACTTTGCTCTGAAGACAAGAAGAAAATGCATTTCTCTATCTTCTTTGCAGAGATGGGAGACTATAGTTTGGAAAACTAAGAAAGGAAGGAAAGAAACAAGCACTTATTAAGTGCCTATTAAACATTACTATGTTAAGCACTTTACAAGTATCTCATTTGATCTTTATAACAATCCTGGGAGGTAAGTGCTATAATTATTCCCATTTCAGAGCTGAGGAAATGTATGCAGAAAAAGTCAATTGACTTAATTGACTTGTCCAGGATTACACAGCTAGGAAATGTTTGAATTCAAATCTTCTAATACTAGGCTCAAAACTTCTCTCTATATGGCCAGATTTGCTGGGTGTGTTGATTAGTTTTGATGAAATGCTTTTTTCTCTCTGTCTCTCTGTCTCTCTCTGTGTCTCTGCTTCTCTGTTTCTGTCTCTCTTTTTTCAGTTTCTCTGTCTTTCTCTGTCTCTCTCTGTCTCTGTCTCTCTCCCTCTCCCTCCCTCTCTCTTCTTCCCCTTATACTTCCTTCATCTCTTCTTATTCCTTGTTACAAAAGATGATTCTCTGGGAAGAGGGAAGGTAGAGGAACATATTTGGAAAGAAAGATGATATAAGATCAAAATATATCAACTTCTTTAAAGGTCATTCAACTCCCAAATTGAATCTTCAAGTACTTTAACACCTATAGCTCATACAGGTTACAAAGACCTTTCTCTCCTTACCCACATTTCTTCCTTTGCTTCTTCCTTTCCCTTTTACTCTTCCTACCTAATTTCTCTTCTCTACTCATTGTAGCTGTGAGACCTTCACACAATCCATGCTTTGTCATCCATCTTGCTTGCCTACCAATACTGCCCAAACACTCCTGGAGCTACTGAAGCGTCTATTCCCATTATTTCCTGCCACTCTACTGAAGCTCCACTGCAGGGTTATGCCATTGCTGCTATATAAGAAATGCAACAAGGAATAAGCAACAAAATAAATTCCTTCTACCTCAAAGCATTCTGACAGCCATCCTCACTTCTACATTGGTCAAAGCAAATAAATAAAAGTTTTTACTACCAGAAAAAAGGGAGAAAGAAAAAGACCTAAAGAAAGTAATTTTTCTTTTCCATTAGAAGGCCCTATATCCTGCTCGCTGTCCATAACAAGCAATGTTGTTTTCACAGAAATCATTGCATTGACTAAAGTCACTCAGACATTGGCTTTTGCCTTATAAGCAAGAACAAAACATGTTGTAAAATGACCCTCCTAAATGTCCCTCTCTTTTTTCAGGATTTAAAGTCTTCCCAAAGGGTAGGAAAATCAAGACAAATGGTGAAGAGCTAGGGAGTAGTGTGAATGAGCAAGTGACAGACATACAGACAGACAGACAGAAATATAATGTAAATCTTGAGTCCTTAGTCTAATGCAAAATATGATTGCTCTCCAAAAGGCTTAAATGTTTTCCCTTACTATGATTTTTTCTCCTTATGGATTTCTGAATTACCAAAACCCAGCTTAGCCCAACCTTGAGTTCATCTCACCTCTGTACGTCAGCAGAGCTTCATCAAGGAACTCTGAAGCCTTCCGGAAATGCTGGGATATGTCTACCTCAGGGAAATCATCCACCTCTATACCTAGATACTGAATCTCCAGACCATTGTAGAACTCTGGTCCAGTGTAAACACCTGTACCATGAGCTGCATTGAGGATATGTGTGATCCCTAGCCTCTTCAGCCTCCCCTTATTTACAGCCACACTCCTGAAGGGAAATAGAGAAAAGGCATTTTTAGTTAGTACCAGAGCTAGGGAAAAGTCCAGCTTTATATCCAGAAGAAGCGCTTGTTTTGGGGATGTCACTGCTAGGGAGATATTTCCTTTTTTTGGTATGTGGAGGTAAAACTTCCAAAATCTTCTAGTTTTGTTAAAAGTCTTGGAGACAATATTAGAATCCAAGCATGTGGGGCCATTGAGAGAAACTTGGAGAAAACTGCTGATCGAAGAAGTGGGGGAAAAGGAGAGGAAAAACAAAAAACACTGATGGAAAAAAATATTTGGACAAGAAGGGTAGATTTTTTGCCCTTAGCTTAAGAGGCAGGCTTTGAGGACAGGAGCTTGTAAAAAACCCAAGAGCATGAGGCAGCTAGGTGGCACAGTGGATAGAGCACCAGCCCTGAAGTCAGGAGGACCTGAGTTCAAATTTGATCTCAGACACTTAACATTCCCTAGGTGTGTGACCCTCGGCAAGTCACTTAACCTCAATTGCCTCAGCAAAAAAGCAAAAAAAAAAAAAAAACCAAGAGCAACTCCTACTAAACTGGAAGGGTTTCAAGTAAGACTTTGCTTATGGGCTAGCTATATATCCATTGTCTAAAAGACCAGACCATCTAAGTTCAGAGATGCTTATTATTAGGTTGATTAAAGGGCGATGCATTTTCCATCTCTGGAAACTCTCCAAGACCATCTACCACATCTACTTGTCATTGAGAAGGATCGGTTCCTCCCCAAGTAGAGGAGCACCCACAGAGGTGAAATTATGGATACTATTAATCTTACCAATAACAACTGGAAGATTAACATTGATACAAAGTTTTATATATTGTGAAGTACTTTTATATGTATCAACAATTTTATTAGGTAGGTCGCCAGATACTATGTTATATCATTTATAATTTCCAAAGAAACACTAACAAGAATTAACTGATATGATTAAGCCTATAGTATCCTTTGTCAGTTTAGTAGGGCTATGGAGAAATGGAACACAGGTAATTTCTGATAGATGCTAGGAAAGAAATTATCTCTAATTTCCAAAGAAATACTAACAAGAATTAACTGATATGATTAAGTTTATAATATCCTTTGTCAGGGCCATGGAGGAATGGGTCACAGGTAATTTCTGATAGATGCTAGAAAAGAAGTTGGGAGAAGGACTGCGTCAGAAAAAGTCTGAAGCATCTTGTACTTCCTAGGGAAATTAGGACTTTTTGTTGTTTTTCATAGTCTTTATCATTGTATCCAATTCTTTGTGACCTTATTTGGACTTTTCTTGCTTTTTCCTTCTCCAATTCATTATACAGATGAAGAAACTGAGGAGCAGGGTTATGTGACTTGCCCAGGATTACACAGCTAGTAAGTGCCTAAAGCCAGACTTGAATTTAGAAAGATGAGTCTCCCTGACTTCAGACCCAATACTTGTCATGTAGTTGGGATTAAAAGAATAGGATTAGATGGATGCTAAAGAGCACTGGGTACTTGGGAAAGAATAGAGGATGACAAACTTAGGAGACAGAATTTCTATAGGTCCATGTTAGATTTGAAACAGACTGTGAGAATGTCTGGACTTATTCAGGAGTATAATATGATCCTTTGAGGAGCCCTATGGGAAGTGGTCGCCATATCCCTCTAAGCAAGAGCCCTTCAATGGCAAGGTTTACTCAGACTCACTTCTCTGCAATGAAGACGTTGGGCCAGACTTCATCCACTTCATTCCAGGGGGCTTCTTGGCGGTCCTGAACCAAAGCCCTCTGGAGGTCCATGACACAGGGGGTGTTATACAGGCTGGTATCATCAATCTTCTCTTTGACCCTGTTGTAGAGATCTTCCACCAGCAGTTGCTCTGCAGACTCCAGCATCCCAGGGCACACAGTGTCTGCTTTGACTTCCCTTGGTTTGAGCTCTGTCATGGATAGATAGCATTAGCAAAAGACTAAAAGCTAAAATTTCTCTCTCTACTTTTTTTTCCTAGCACCCTCCTCACTCTGGCAATGCCTTTACTCCTAGAGTCCTTCCTCCTCAACAGGAGAGTTGTTCCATTTGAAAAAGCACCCATGACAATCCTGCTTATTTCAAACTCATCTCAGCTTTATATCCCTTCCATACTCTTCCCTCCTCCAGCTTTTTAGCTTTCAGCTATTAGCAAAGTGCCTTTGCATAGTAAGTAATTGCTTAATAAAAAGCTTTATTGATCTTATTTATATTTGGGGCTACCATATTTTTTTCTATAAGGATATCCTATCAATTTGGCCTGTTCTGGAATAGACTAGGCAATATTTCACTGACTTGCTCAGACTATGTGCAGTTGGGGTGTTTTAAGGTGTTTTATGAGGTAGTCTACTATCCCTACAAAGATCTGAATGTGGTCTTGACTACACAATATATAAAGCGTTGTATCAATGAAGATTAATAGTACCCATAATTTCACTCCTGTGGGTGCTCCTCCACTTGGGGAGGCAGCTGTGAATTCCCATCAAGGTCATCAGATTGATAGATCTGGTAAATATTGTACATGCCGCCTATCTAGATTTTGGTAAGGCAATTGACAAATTATCTCATGGTATCTTTGTAGACAAGAAGGAAAAATGTGGGTTGTAAGACATTATATTGTAAATAGTCATCCACAAATGCAAGACATTGACCTGGATAACTTGCAGTCAAGACCACCTTTAGTCAAAGAGAAAAGGAGAGAACCATTTAAAACTCTTAAAATCATATTTAGAATTTTAATCTATTTTCTCCTTAGTTCCTTCCCAACCCCCAATCTCCTCACCAGCTGCTTTTGACTAAAATTCTACTCCACAGTATTTTAACAAAATTTTAATAAATGCTTATTATGTATCAGGACCTATGCTAAGCATTTCATAAAATATTATCTGATTTGATCCTCACAACAACTCTGGAATAGAGGCATTATCATCCACATTTAATAGTTGAAGCTACTGAGGCAGATCAGGTTTAAATGACTTGTCCAGAGTAATCACAAAGTGTCTGGATTTAAAATCAGGTTTTCTTGACTGGAAGTGCAGGCCTCTGCCCACTGTCCCACCTAGCTTCCTTGTTTCCTTCCTTTTGTTTAAAGCTTTTAAATTCAAATCACAGTGATCACAATTCAATTCAAGAAACATTTAATGAATTCCTACTATGCACCAGACACAGTTCTGGGTATTGGGCATGGTAAGTCAAAAACAAAACAATTCCTGCCTTCAAGGAGATTATATTCCCTTGGAGCAAAATAACGGGAGCACACCCCAAATAAAGTAAATTCAAAATTACTTCTGGACAAATGAAGGGATCCAGAAATGCTTCCTCTGGGAAGTGACACCTGAGTGAGCTACAGAAAGCCAAGGATTTTGCAAGGCAGAGATAAGGGGGGAGGCGGGGAGAGCATTTGTAGCCTGACAGACAATCCATATGGGAAGGCAAGAGACAGAATGTTGTATATAAGGGAGGGAAAAGGTCAGACCATTTGACGAGAAAATGGAGTATTAGGGGAAAAGATGTCAGACTGAATATGATCAAAGGATCAAAGTGTCTTAGATATGGATTCAGAAAGGACTCAGAGGTTATTTAATTCAACCACTACATTTATAAGTAAAGAAATGGAGTTGGGACTTAAGTGACAAGATGTGAAACAAGATCTTTTGACTTCAACATACCACACTGCCTTCTGAAAATGGAGCCATGTTGCTATGGTTTTAAATCCCAGACAGTGTGTTTTATCCAAGATGCAAGAGGGTACCACTGAGGCTTTTAAGCAGGAGAGTGACATGATCACATTAGAAAAACCAACTTAGAAGCTATGTGGAAAATGTATTTTCGCGGGAAGAAGCTTGAAGGAGGGAGAGAAATTAGACTATTGTGATAATACAGATGGAAGGTGATGAAGGTCTGAACCAGGCCAATGGTCAAGAATGGATAGAATGGGATGGATATGTGAGATGTGGAGTGACCTTGACAGGAATAGGTAAGTGGTCAACTATCATTTATGCCATAAGTGTAAATTTTAAATATACAAAAAAAAAATCAGAAAGTGGGGAGAGATAGGAGAACACTGAATTTGGGGTGTGGAGAAAGTCAGCAAGGGACTTTTGCTTAGGGCTGATTCTGTCAATAGCAGCCATCCTTTGGGACTGAAAAGAATTAATGATTTTTATCACACTTCCACAAATAATGTTTTAGGGTGCTTATTTTTTACAATTCCCCCCAACATCTTGCTATTTCCATCTTTCTTCATCTTTACCAATTTGCTGATTATGAGCTGTTTTGATTTGCATTTTTCTTATTATTAGAGATTCAGAACATTCTGTAATATGTCTTCAAAATTAGACATTTCTTTTCTTAGTCTTGTTTGATTCAAGTAACCTTTGATAATTTCTCCTTTGTTCTTACATATTTGTATTTTTTCTCTATATATTTTGACTAATAGATTATTTTTTTTCCTGAGACAATTGGGGTTAAATGACTTACCCAGGGTCACACAGCTAGGATGTGTCAAGTGTCTGAGATCAGATTTGAACACAGGCACTCCTGACTTCAGGGCTGGTGCTCTATCCACTATGCTACCTAGTTGCCCCCAATAGATTCTTAACAGAGATCTCACAATTTTTTTTTTCTAATTGACAGCTTCTTTTCTTATCCTAATGTATTGATTTTATTCATACAAAAGTTTTTCGATTTCCTGTGATCAAAATTCTGTATTTTTTTCTTGGGGAATCATCTTTATCTATTATTTGTTAAGAAGTCTCTTAATTGGTGCATCTAAGAAAGATGCCTGATCTAAGTTTTCTGATTCTTTGTTATGTGATCTTTAATATTTAGGCTGCATATACATTTTGAGCTTATTTTGGTATACAGCATAAAAATACTGCTCTAAATCTAATTTCTGCCAAAATGTTCTCCAGTTTTTCCAACAGTTTTTTCCCAAGTAATTTATGTTCTTGGGTTTATAAATACTGGGATGTTAACTTTGAGATTCTTATCTAATCTGTTCCACTTTATTCAATCACTACTAAATAGTTCTAATAATTTTTATCTTACAGAAGTGCCCTTCATTGCTATTT
>JAJPUD010001080.1:296312-312413 GCA_023553655.1 Myrmecobius fasciatus | reverse complement strand
CATTATGATTCAAGTCTCAGAATCTCCCAAACATGTAGCTGTTTTGTCAAGTTCTGTCCCTTTTATAGTTTAATTGGTATAAGACAAAATCTGTTCATTTAGGGAGTAATTCCGTTTATATTACATTAGTATGACCTAACCATGAGCAATGAATATCTTCAATTCCTTAAATAGTTTTTTTTGAAAGAAGAAAAAATATTTAATAAGCACTTATTATGAAACAGGCACAATATCAAGTATAACTATATTTACATAAGTTTGGAGAGTGTTTTAGTAGCTTGACACTCAAACATTTTATACATTTTATAGTTGTTTTGAATTGGACTTCCCTTTCTCTTATTTTCCTTTAGCTATTTAACATTTTAACCAATGGTTAAAATAAAGGAATAGAGGGCATGTTTATTGAATTTGCAGATGACTAATAACTATAAAAACAGTTAATAAACTGGAAGACAGAGTTAGAATCCAAAAAGACCCTGGCAATCCAGAAGATTGGGATAAATCTAATAAGATGAAATTGAATAGGGAAAAATATTAAATCGGATACTGGAGTCCAAAAAAAATCAACTTTTGTTGTGCTAAATAGATGGTAAAGCCATAATTTATCTGCAAAAGATTTGAAGTTTTAGTAAGCTTCAATTTCAGTATGTCAGCAGTATAATATAGCAGCAGAGAAAAAAAAAAAGAAAGGTGATTCAATTCTAAAAAGAGGTATAGTTTGCAGAAATGGGAGGCATTAGTCCCACTGTAATTTTCTCTGATTAAACCCCATGAGGAGTATTATGATCAGTTCTAGTTTGGGAAGGGTATTGTTAAGCTTAAGAAAGTCTGTAGCAAAGGAACCCAAATGGTGAAGAGCTTTGGCGTTATATTAGAACTGAAAAAAGGGGGAAATTAGAAAAGACAAGAGAAGAGAAGATTCAGAGAGGATATAATAGGCGTTCTCAAATATTTGAAGGATTGTCCCATGGAAAGGGGATTAGATTTGTTCTGATTCACAGGGTTCTATCTACTGTATCAAAACATGCCTATGTGAGCTACTCTAAGAGGAGATGACACTAGCAGCTGAAGCAACCAGAAAATATATTATGGAAAAGTGGCATTAACTGGAATCTTAATAAGAGGAATGGATTCTAAGAGCTATATGTTGGGAGGCAAAACTTTTAGGGTGTGGGGATTGGACAATGCAAGTTATAGAGCTGCAGGAGGTAGTATCACTTGTAAGAAATAGCAAATAGGTCTGTATGGCAGAACTGTAAAATGTGTGGATGGTAACAGAATGAAAGAAGATTGAAAAGTCCTCTGGATAGGAGGGAATGGAGTCAAGATGAAGATGTATTTCTAGACATAGCTAAATTAGGAATTTATTTTTGCTTAATTATACATATTTATTTTAAAAAGTTTGTTTTTCTTTTTTTCCCCAATGTGGGAGGGGGAAAGGTAGAAGGGAGATGTGTTAAATGTTCAAGACTTTAAAAAGAATCTTAAAATATTGGAAAAGTAGGAAGGGGTCAGGTTTTGAAAAACACTAAATCCCAAACATAGAATTTTACATTTGATCTGGTAAGAGTTATATAAGTTAGAGTTTATTGACTAAGGGATGGCACATTCAGACTTACACCTTACAAAAGTCACTTTGGTAGCTGAATAAAAGATGGACTGGAGCAGTAAGACTAATTAGAAGGCTATTGCAATAATTCAAGTGACAGGGGATGAGGACCTAACTAGGGTAATTGTTGCCCTAGTGGATATGCAAGAGATATTGTGTAGATGGAAATTGCAAGTTTGGTATCTGATTGAATATGATGAGTGAGAGAGAGAAAAGTTGAAGGATCAAGAAGGATCAAAATTATAAGCTAGAGTGATTGGGAAGATGAGATCGTAATAGAGAAATTTAGAAAATGGGACATATTTGTGAGAAGTGGAGGAAATGAATTCTGCGTTGGTTATATTTGAAATGTCAATGGGACATCCAAGTCAAAATGTCCAAAAGTAGTTGGTTATATGATATTGGAGCATAGTTAGTTATATGCAATTGGAACATAGGAGAAGGACCAGGGCTGGATAAATAAATCTGGGAAATATCTGTAGAAGAATGATAACTGAATTAATGGGAACTGATGAGATCATCAAATGAACACATATACAAAGATCGGTTGAAGAAATTGGAGATACTCTTTACGGAACAAAAGAAAACCCTTGGTCAGCGAGCAGGATCACAAAAGCCATTTTAAAATATCTATAAGATTGCCATGCAAAAGATGATTTATCCTACTGGATCTCAGAGGCCAGATGTAGGACCAAGGAATACAAGTTATAGGACAGCATATTTCTAATCAATACAAGGGAAGTCTTGGTCACAATTAGAAATAGAATGTGCTGCCTTAGGAGATAATAAGCTAGAGGTTTTCCAGCAGAAAATGGATAAATATGGTCGGGTGGGTGGTAATATATAGGAGAATTCCTGCTTAAAATTCAGGTTTGATTTGGACTAGATAATCTGACCTCTATCTAAGAGCTCTCTCACCTCAACAATTCCATGTGTTTAAAATGTGAGCCTCTCCAAAGACAAGGTGATATTTTTAGGTGAACCTCTCACCTTCTTCACCTCTTCCTTAGGTTCTGATTTAATTACCTTCATTGATGATCTGCTTGGCAGCAACAGCTGATGACAGGTGAATGGGATCCATGAAAATACTTTCTGTTTCAGCATCTGAGACCATGGAGTACCTGGGGGTAGAGGACACTCATATTAGGCAGAGTGAGTACAAGCATTATAATTTATTCATTTTTGTATCCCTAGCAAAATGATTTGTCCACAGTAGGCCCTTTATAAAACTTTGGTTGAATTAAATTGATAAAAATATTATCTAAAGGATATTAAAGCTCAGTATTGCTGGGGTCCTGTTATGGTAAGATTTGTCTGAATACCAATAAAAATCTTAATTTGAAAAAAAATTGCTAATGATCCTCTTTAGGCTTCTTTAAAAATAAATAAATAAATAAATATATATATATATATATACATATATATATATATGGGGCAACTAGGTGGCACAGTGCATAGAGCACCAGCCCTGAAGTCAAGAGGACTTGAGTTCAAATTTGGTCTTAGAAACTTAACACCGCCTAGCTGTGTGACCTTGGGCAAGTCACTTAACCCCAATTGCCTTAGCAAAACAAAGCAAAACAAAACAAAAAAATATATATATATATCTCAAACATATTGACATAAGTGCCTGCTCTAAGTTTGTCTAAAGTATTGGGAAAATCTAAATTTAAATTTAAAACTGAAAGATCTAGATACTAAGCTGTGTAAGCTACAATCAAGGTATAACCCGCAAACAATTCTGCCATATAATTCTGATCTTGAGATCCAAGGTGTCCTAATGGACATAGAGATGACTTTAGAGTCAGAAAAAACTCTTGGTCCAAGGATTATCACAGGGGCCTATCAG
Source organism: Myrmecobius fasciatus (assembly GCA_023553655.1). NCBI lineage: Eukaryota > Metazoa > Chordata > Mammalia > Dasyuromorphia > Myrmecobiidae > Myrmecobius > Myrmecobius fasciatus. The sequence goes on along the minus strand of JAJPUD010001080.1, from coordinate 308,955 downwards.
CAGTTACTCTGAGCAGGGTACATAACCTTTCAATGACCTGAAGGCAATTTTGTAAGCCTAGAATAGGCTGCTGATTTTCATTGGTAGAGGAAATTTCCTCACTAGAAATTCCCTGCATCAGTGAAATCACAGGTCTGGTTCAAAAAACAAACAAAAAACTCTGAAATGGCCAATATCCAACTTGTATTTAGGAAGTCGGTATTTTGATGACTTAGCTTATGTGGAGAGGTAGGTCCAGAACATTTTGTTTCCTACATGTAAATTCTGCTAAAAGCTGAGACATAATAACTTTGAGTTATAAATTACAAATGTACCAAGAACCATTTGAAGGGAGACAAACCTAATAACCAAATAATTGTTCTATAGCAGGACAGGTTTATTAGGGGACATTTGGAGAAGGAATAAAAGAGAGGTACCTCAGTTAAGAGTAATGTGTAATAGTACAAGAAGCCTTCAACTTTCAAATAGAATAAGAGCTCATAAGACATCAAGAAAAGTGAGAAGAGTCGAATCCCAATCTACCCACATTATTTATACAAAGCAAGGATGCTCAATACAAAAAAGGCACTAAAATTCAATTGAGATGTGGTAAGATAAGAAAACCTAGAAGAGAGACCTAAAGGACTTGCTCTAATCAAGAAAAATAGGCAAGATGAGAAAATCAAGAAAGCAAATACAACTGTTTTTAGAACTGGAAAAGACAAGAACCAGTAGATAGAAAAGTTTGAATTTGAAATAAAAGGGCAAACAACAAAAAGACCTAGGGAGGGAAAGGCTGATAATACCACAAGTTCTCACCAGGAGCAGAATAAAGGTAAAAATAACTTTCACTAAACTGGTTGCCAGAGCTGGCATGATAGGTCCTGCCCCTTTTGTGTGTGGACATCCTATTTGCAGAAAGAAACAGAAAAAAAAATGTCTTCGAGGAACACAAAGGGCAACTTAAGGAAAGCAGCCCCTTAGGTATAAGTGCTTTAAAGATCCCAATCTATTTGGGAAGAGATGAGTTAATGCAAGGACCAGAAGCACTGACTAAAGGTGGGATGTCTGCAATATAATACATTTCAGTTCATTTGCATATAACTGTTTTCAGGGTTTAGAAGAATATAGTCGAGAAACTACAAATTAAAGATTTTCTGGTGACGATGGAAAAATTGTATGTGTGAATCAATCCTTGCACAGATTTTCTGCTTCCTATACTTCTCTGCTAGGTTTTTGTAAGTATATAAGTATATTTTTATAAGTATTTCCCTTTCCTACCCTCCCCCAGACATTTTTGTGTATTGGTGAGAAAATATGATTAAGTTTATGGATAAACTCTTATAATGTGATTATTTCTGCTTTTACCTTCTTGGTTAATGTGTCATGTTCAAAAGTTAAAGATATCACTGTGACTCATCTGTCTAAATAGGAAACATGCCAGAGGAGGTTCTGGAGCTACAGTAATCAGTAGTAGGAGTGTCTTCCCACACTCAGGATATTGAGAACGCATGAGAGGCACATGTCTCTCCTTTCAGTGAACCATTCTAACATGCTACAGTGAGTGCAGGTGAATGTGATTGAGTCAGCCCTAACCTTGGAAGAGAGAATAGGGGGTCAGAGCTGCACCTGTCCTGCACTGGAAGATTACAGAATATGGTAGCATGGCAGCTCAACCTAGACACCTATTGGAATGAAAATCACATTAAAATGCTATCAAACAGAGTTTTCAAAGTGCCTGGAGCTTAGCACAGTTTCTAGCAGAGGATAGGTAATTAATAAAGTCTTGTTGATTTGACTTGACTTGGAAAACACCAGAGAGAGTTTTCTGATCCCAAAAGAATACAGAGTACTTACCTTTCAGGGCTCTTGTGAAAATCAAATGTGATAATATTTGTAAAGCTCTTTCTAAACTTTGAAATGCTTCATAAATGTCATTTATGTTATTATTACCTACATTTTATTATAACAATTATTATTACTAATCACTATTATTATTATGGTCCCCTGCTTAGTTTTGCCATTTGAAGAAAGGGAAGTGGACAAAACCTATGAAGATGTGGAAGTCTACTTTGAAGAAGATAGCCCCCAAATGTTCAGAAGCAGATAAGTTCAATAAACAGACAAAAGTCAACAAACTGAAGATGATATTTAAGAAAGATTTCAGTAGGAATAAGAAAATGTTTTAAAAGTCTCTGTGGAAAAGAAAGCGGAACCAAGGAAAGTCAAATACATCAAGTAATTAGACATTCATTTAAAAATATTTCATCATCTAGGTGCCATGCACTCAGCTGGGTGCTTGAGGGAGATTCAGATGTCACTAATCATACCTCACATCTCTCTAGCATTTATAGATTACAAAATGCTTTCTTCATAATGACAAGGAAAAGTAGGTAATATAAGAATTATTGCTTCAATATTATGAAAAATAAACTGAGGTTCAGAAAGTTTAAATGGCTTGCCCATCCACCTAGCAGATGTGAAATTTCTCAACTCATTTTCTCACAACAGGAACCCAAGGCCCTTTACCATCCCAGTCACCTGTTTCACCAAACCCATCCTCTGATTTCTTACCTTATCCTCACATAATAGAAATTCAAGGGCTCTTACCATCACAATTATCCTTCTAGATGGCTTCCAGTTTATAACTGTCTTTCCCAAAATGTGGTAACCAGAATTGAACACAAAACTACAAATATATCCTGGCTGGAACTTAATATAATGAAGTTACTATCTCCCATTTCCTAGACACCCTGAAACTCTTCATGTAGCATGTGTTTGTACTATTATTCTTGCCTGTGATGATGTGTGTGAATGATTCATATTTAGTTTATTATCTATTAAAACTCTCAGATCTTTATCAGAGAAATACCAACAGGCTCCATTTTGTATATCCAAAGTTGACTTTTTAAAGCAAATGGAAGAACTTATTTTTCAAAAACTAGATGACTATTTGTCAGATATCTCCTGAGGTATGAGGTATGAGTTGGATTATGGTTTTTGAGGACTTTCAAAATACTGTGCTCTAGGAGGACAAAAACTCTTCAACTTTTTTTTATTCTGATTCTGATTATTATGTTTTACTCTTCAACTCTGAAATAGAGTAAGAGCTAATGATAAAATATCAGGAAAAGTGAGAAGGGAGAAAAAGATGAATCCCACAATCTACCCACATTGTTTATGCAAAGCAAGGATGCTCAATACAAAGAAGGCATTATTTCAATTGCGACATAGTAAGATAAGAAATCCTAGAAGAAAAAACTGGAAGAACTCGACTTAATCAAGAATAATAGGCAAGATGAGAGAATCTAGAAAATAAATATAACTGTTTTCAGGATTGGGAAAGAGAAAAACCAGCAGACAGAGAGGTTTGAATTTGAAATAAAAGGGCAAACAACAAAGAAGACCTAGGGAGGGAAAGGCTGATATGATATATGAGATATGAGTTGGATTATGGTTTTTGAGGATCCTTCCAAATTGAACATTCTATAGTCCTGTGATCCTTTGTTCACTCAGATATTCAAATTGCTCTGTGGTCTCATTGATGTAGCCATTCCCTCCACTGATACAGATCTCAACTGTCATTCATGCTCTGTGATTCTTACTCATGTTCTCTCATAAATTCACTACAGAGAATTCATCCAATGTTCTGGAGATCTCCCTCACTTTCTTTCAATATCTTGCAAATAATGATAGAATATGTTAGTTATGGCAATATCTTGCCATATAACAAGCTGATTTTTTTGAGCTCATATATTTCTTTGATTATATCCTTTAGATCATCTGTTAATATCTCTTATTTGTACTGTGTACTAGATTGCCTTCTGCTCATGGCACATATGCCTCTCTACTGTTCTTTGGAAGAAATTCAGTTTCACTTCTTCAGCTCTGTAGTATTCTATAATCCAGAGACAAATAATAACTATATAGGTATAAGAAAGGTAGGCCTTTGTTTCAGGACAAGCTCTAGAGGTTGTTCATTGCACTTCAAATCATAGTTTAGGCTAAACATTCTTAACCAATTTGTGTGTGTGTGTGTGTGTGTGTGTGTGTGTGTGTGTGTGTGTGTGCACGCCATGCGAGTCATGGACACTCTTCGCAGTTGGACAAAGTCTATGGGTTCCTCCTCAAAATAATGTTTTAATTTACATAGAATAAAAGTCACAAAGAAAACCAGTTGTATTGAAATAGTTATCAAAATACTTTTTAAAAAACTTCACAGACCCCAGGTTGAGACCCTCTGGAAAACATTCTTCATCTACTTTGTTCTTGTGTAGTTTTCCTATGTTTTTGTTGCTCTTGTTGTCATGTCCATTTGGGATTTCCCTTGGAAAGATACTAGAGAGGTTTGCCATTTTTTTCTCTAGCTCATTTTACAGATGAGGAAATGGAGGCAAGGTTAAGTGACTTGCCCAGAGTCACACAGCTAGTAAGTATTTGAAGCCAGACTGAACTCAGGTTTTCTTGACTCCAAGCCCAGCACTCTATTTACTGAACCACCTACCTATTCATGCAGGTGGTTAGGTTAAAGTTTGGGGATGATTTGTTAAAATCATCATGGATCTCACTTAGAAGAAATTGCTGTGACTGACTGATTCAATCAGCATAATGCCACTTGCAAACTAGAGCATCTGGAGGATGTCATCTGGATCTTGAATTTATCCCTGGAGAATCCCTCTTGGATTTGGACTCTGAGTAGATTTCCTCCATGACAGTGGGGAACAGTTTTAACAAACAAATATCTCCCTTTCTTGTAATTAATTATCAATTGATCAGTCAATAAACACTTTTAATTGGCTACATTATACCAGGCATTGTGTTAACTTTTAGGGATACAAATTAAAACAAAGGATTGTTTTTTTTCTTTCAACCGTATTTTATTTTTCCAAACACATATATAGTTTTCAACATTAATTTTTTTATAAAACTTTGTGTTTTAAATTTTTCTTCTTCTCTCCCTTACCTCTCCCCTCACCAAGATAGCAAACATTAAATATGTGCAATTCTTTTAAACATATTTCATATTGTACAAGGAAAACCAGATCAAAAGGGGAAAAAAACATGGGAAAGAAAAAAACAAATAAGCAAACAAACAACATTAAAAAAGGTGAAAATACTTTGTTTTGATCCACATTTTGATCCACAATCTCCATAGTTCTCTACCTGGATGCAGATGGCATTTTCCATCCAAGTCTATTGGAATTGCCTTGAATCAATGCTTTGTTGAAAAGAGTCAAGTCCATCACATTGATTATCACATTATGTTGTTATTGTGTAACAGTTCTTGTAAGTCTTTCTAAAGACTTCTAAATCACCCTACTCATCATTTCTTAAAGAACAATAATATTCCATTACATTCATATACCATAATTTATTCAGCCATTCCCCAACTGATGGGCATCCACTCAGTTTCTAGTTTCTTGCCACTGCAAAAGGGCTGCTACAAACATTTTTGCACATGTGGGTCCTTTTCCCTCTTCTGTAATTTCTTTGGGATGTTCAAAAGAGAGCTGGATCAAAGGGTCTGCACAGTTTTATAGCCCTTTGAGCATAAAAACAAGATTGTTGAATATATCCTTCAAGTAATTTTGTATAATTTTGCCATATGCCTGGAAAACACCTTATTGGAGAGGAGCCTTTAAGGCAGCATTTTGCTCTGCTAAACCAAATACTTTTTCTTATAGGCAAGCAACAATAAGTACAGGCTCTTATATTATTTTCTACATATTTCAGCCAATCATATGTGCTACTCTTGAAAATCTAGTGGTTTTCTATTACCTCTGGCAAATGGGGTCATGAAGAGTCAGATATGACTGAAATGACTCAATAACAAATTACAGTACACACTCCTTCAGGATGAGAACTTGCTGGCTTACTTGTATTTCTGTCCCAATGATTAGCATCATGTCTGTCATAAAGTAAATTCTTACTAAATGCATTTTCTATCAGTATGACTCAATAAGGAATGCTGACCTCTCTTTTCTTGGTAAAAGTGAAATCCAAGATTTTTTTTTCATGGCTTTGGTATTTTTTTCTTCCTTCATATACCTTAAGAATAGATTTTTTCAGTGACTTCAAAATTAGGTTAGCCCCTCAGTGTATACTGAAGTTTCTGGGTAATCTATGGCCCAAACCTCTCTCAATTCCTGAACCCTATTTTCCAATTGATTTTCACAATTTTCCCCCAATTCCACCTTTGCTTTGAAGTCATCTTGTATCAAAATTTGGGGGGAGAAGCTAATAGGGAGAAGCAAGGGCAGAGTCTTCAAGTTTCAGCTCAGCAGAACCAGGAAAACATTGTACACAGTAACAGCAAAATTATGTGATGATCAATTATGATAGATTTAGCTTTTTACAACTGTGTGGTGATCCAAGATAATTCCAATAGACTTGGGATGGAAAATGCTATCTTCATCCAAAGATAGAACTATGGAGAATGAATGCAGATTGAAGTATAAAATTTTTTAAATAGTATTGGATTTTTCCAAATACATGCAAAGACAGCTTTTAATATTCACCTTTGCAAAACCTTGTATTGCAAATTTTTCTCCCTCTCCTCCTCACAGCAAGACAGTAAGAAAATCAATATAGGTTAAACATGGAAGCATACTATTTTTACCTTTTTTTGTTTGATTTTTCTTGTGTTTTTTCCCCTTTTGTTCTGATTTTCCTTTTATAGTATGACAAATATGGAAATGTGCTTAAAGTAATTACACATATATAACCTATGTCAGATTGCTTGCTGTCTTGGGAAGAGGAGAGAAAAGGAAGGGAAGGAGAACAAATTTGTAATTTAAAATCTTACAAAAATGAATGTTGAAAATTATCTTTACGTGTAATTGGAAAAATAAAATGCTTTTGAGAAAAAAAGTTTCAACTCAGGTACCATCTTTTTCTTCATGAGGATCTTCCTGATCCATCCCCTACTCTGATTTAACTCCTATCTGCTCTGTATAAATCTATACAGATATCTGTAGTCAGTCTCTCCTCTCAGAAGGTAAGATCCTTGAGGGCAAAGATTGTTTTACTTTTGTCTTTTTTTGAGTCTAGCCTAGTATCTGTTGTGAAGTATAAATTTTTGTTGATTGCTTGATTGATCCTATTTCATCAATCTTCCACGAAAACTTCCTCCATGCATACAGATCGGTAACTCCTCTGTAGATCAGAGTTTTAGAGAATTGCCTGAATGCACTGATAAATTAGTGACTTGTCAATATATGTGGAAGGCAGGCTTTGAACCCATTTAATCCCAACTCCCAGGTCACTCAGTCCTTTGGATTTAATCTTGAGAGTTCTATCAACTTCTTCACAGAATTACTCTACTTCTTAATTTCCTGTAACAATTGCTGGGACATAAACTACAGTTATTCTCTTGAGGAGTACTTTTTGCAAATACTTGTAATGAAAGTACAATAAGAGATGACCAAATACTCCATGAGATGATGTTTCTTGTTGGCTTTGAGCACATGATAAAATCCCCTCCACCAACTTCCTTGGTTCTGCAAGGATAACCTGTGGCTCATCTTTGCTTTTATCTGCAATTTCCTCCTGTCTCCTGGTTTCATTTATAGCAAGAACATCAAGGCTGATGAAATTTAATTGTTTCAGGAGCATGAAAATTCTTTGGTCCTTGAGAAAAGAGCTTACATTTAGAGTACCAATAGTTATAGGCATAACTAATATATAGGTATGAATAATTAATAGTATAAAGTTTATAGGCAACCTAGAAATGCTGTGATTCTTAGTAATCTCTGCCCACTTTTCTCCTACTCTATCATCAATACTAGAGCAAAGGAGCCCACATAAGACTTTTGTTTGTTTGTTTGTTTTTACTTTATGGATCTCCAAGGCTAAGCAATTACCTAATCTCCTGTAGCCTCTGTAGTAATTAAATTGGTCCTAAGAAAGCAGATTCAGTCTGTTTGTTGTCCCAACCATACTCAAAGTCTTTGCAATGCAAGCCACTAGAGCTAATGCTCAGTGGGCACAGCCTTTGTTCCTCTCCAAGCCATAATTAGACATCTTTTATTTACATAAAGGTATTAATGAATGATTTCAACTTCGAAGGTAGCTGACTTTTAGAGTTAGTTTCATTTGGACAAGGTGAAAAATATTAAGTTAAAGAAAAAAAGTCTAGGAGTAGAATTTCAAGTGAATAAAGAAGAATAGAGGGGGGAACTGGGGAACTTTTCCCAGATTATAAAACCACAGGGTATTTATTGGGTCTGGACTCCATCTTGATGAGATTAGTAGGGTAGGAATCAACAGTATCAGAGTTAAGTGCCACTTAATGATCCCAGAAGGAGAGAACATACCCTCTGAGTAGCTGGAGGGAGTCCCCTATACAAGAAGATCAAATAAATAGCTCAAAGGATGGCAAGTGGGAAGTGTTAACAACTGACTTGTCTTACTTGAGAGATGAAAGCAACCATGGACTTGAAAAGTTGTGAGATGGAGTGGTAGATTTGGAATAAAAAAGACTTCCTAGTTGGAAAACTATGGGCAAATCACTGATGTCCCTTTGTCCTAAGATAAGGATAATAATATCTATAGCACCTTCCTAAAGCCCCTTCCTCAAGAGATTGCTGTGAGTTTCACTTGCTATAACATAAGCAAAATTCTTTGAAAAATACAAAACACCAAATAAATGTCAGCTGTGTAAACCTGGGCAAGTTTCTTCATCTCTCTGTGAATTTTTCTTACCTGGAAAATAAATGGCCTTCAAGGGCCCTTTCAACTCTCAGATCTATTTAACATTCTGGTTTTTACCCCCTTCAACTCAGTTTGCATTTACTGCTATGTGTAAGATATTATGCTAATGATGGCAGAGAAAAGAGGTATACAAAGCCCTATTTCTTTTGGTTGTTTTTTTTTTCTTTTTGGGGGGAGGGGGTAAGACATTCAGGGTTAAGTGATTTTTCTAGGATCACACAGCTAGTAAGCATCAAGTATCTGAAGATGGATCTGATCTCAATCAAATCCTCCTGATTCCAGGGCCAGTGTTCTATCCACTGCACAATCTAGGTGCTCCCCCCATCTCTTTCTTAAAGGAAGCTGTGACCTAACCAGGAAACAGGATTACAGGATGTGCTCTTTTTGGATAATGACATCAGGGGGAGATGCAGTAGTGGGTGGTAGCCAGCACTTTAGAAGGCAGACTTGGAACTGGCCACCGTAAATTGGAGAAACTGTCAGGAACCAAGAGAATAAGATTGAGAAAGGATGTGCTGGTAGCACCCTTGGAGAGGGGGGGAAACTATCCATGTAGATGTAAAAGGAGAGGTCCATTAAGTAAATCAATCAAATCACCAAACTTCATTTAAAATAAGTGATGAGCTATACATTTGTCTGGTGAAAATACATCTCAATTATTCATCAGACATGAATAAAGCTGGATGCCTCCCTATTTGTAACAGGAAATCTGTTAACATTGGCTAAGGGATTTGGGCCTGCCTTCTGCATCCTGTATAAAACCATCAAGCTGATTGGAATCAGAGTTTCAGTGCCTGGAAGTATAGAGGAGAGTTTCAGCTGAACCCCTGGAAAGAAACTGATTGGGAGAGATGAGAAGGACCAGAGCCTGGGACCTTTTATCTTTATATCAGGGTTCTAGTAGCTGAAGGTGATATGTGCATTTGGGTGCCAAGGACAGACTGGACACAGATTCAAGGCTCAAGAAAGAGCCCTGAAGGGGAGGAAGGAGATCATTCCTACAGACAACACTGTGAGGACTCCAACAAAAAAGACCTCCTAGCACGATCAGTTACTCCTTTGACATATGTACTATAAGATTGAGCCTATTTTCCTTTAGATTTTCTATGAGAGTCTCACAGACTGTGGGGAGATTGTTTTATACCAATTATTTTTACTATGTCACTTTAGAAAATACACTCTACTAAAAACTATTTGGCTGACATTGATAATCTTGGGGAGAAACACCACTGGTGGGGGCTCATGGACTCTATCACCAAAACCCCCTCCAAACCCTTAAGGTTTGCAGGAATCTAACAGCCAAATTCTGGAGATGCAACTTGTCATTGTAAGTGAGAGTGGGAGTTGGGATAATATAAATTTTTTTTTTTTGCTGTAGAAATTTGCTACACAGAAAAATATCCAGAAGCCAAAGTCAGCAGGGTTTTGTAATTTTATATTTTAAAAGCATCCACAATATTGGGGTGTATAAAAAAGAGAAGTGAGATAAACCTTCTATTATCCTTCAGCTGTGATCTGATGACCCTTTACTTGAATCCTTTCCAACTAAAGATAAATGTAGAGAAGTTGGAAATGGTTCAGAGTTCTAAAAGGCATAAAGATGATTAAAGAGTTCGGAAATAAGACCCATGAAGCAAGAGTAAGGGGAAAGGAATCATTCAGCCTGGACAAGAGAAGGCTAGTGGGAGATTTAATAAGTCTTCAAGTAGAGGAAAGGCTCTTAGACAGAGGGCAATGACCAGCTGGTTTTAATCTCCACTGAAAACAGAATAAGAGGAAATGGGTTTAAACTGCAGCGTGAAGGACTTATGTTAGATAAAAAGAAGAATTTCTTAACATTGTAAGTCACTGAAAGATAATGGTTATAGGATCTCTTTCTCTGAAGATCTTTAAAAAATATTATGGGTTCTCTTTTGTCTGAGATAAATGTTTCTACTTGAAGGCAAGGGAATGAACTAAATGACCTCTCAAAGGACCATTATAACCCCCAAATTAACTACTTATAGTGCTTTATTAGGCACTATAAAATTTGCCAAGTAATTTATATATGATATATTATTTGAACTTCACAATTACTCTGTAATGTAGGAAGTGATCTTAGGATCTTTAAGATCCTAAGAAGGTCATCATGAAAAGAAGCATGGAAATAAGGCTTCCATGTTTTATTTTCATTCTCATGATTCAGTTCCAAAATGGGTTAGCAGTAGAGGTAATCACAGAAAATTAAAAAAAAATTAACTTTCATGAAATTAAAATGTTTTTGCATGAATAAAGTCAGTGCACCTACAGTAAAAAGAGAGGCTGTTGATTGAGGAAAATTCTTTGCATCTTTAAGGGTCTGATATATTAGAAATATAGATATACTAGACCAAGGACCATTTGTCAATGGATAAATTGTGAAAGGACATGAACAAAAACTTCTTAAAAGGAGAATGCAGACTATTGATACTTATATGAAAGATTATTCCAAAACACTAATCATAAATACATATATATATATATATATATATATATATATATATCAAAACAACTCTGAAGTTTTGCCTCACACTCAGCAAAGTGGTACATTGACAAAAGGTAAAAATAGTCAATATTGAAGGATTTGTAGAGAGACCAGTACACTACTATACAGTTGGTAGAGTGTGAAATTATACAACCTTTATGGAAAGTAATTTGAAATATATGTTAGGAAAATAATTAAAGTATACATATCCTTTCATACAGAGCTCAGTATATCCCAAAGATGTCAAAGGCAGAACAAAATGTTCCATATATCAAAATATTCGTAGCAGCATTTTTGTTATTGCAAAGAAATGAAAACAAAGTAGATACTAATAAGTCAGGGAACTAACTAAACAATTGTAGTATAACAAGGAGGTGGAATGATATCACATCATAAGAAAATTTAACAATGAATTCAGAGCAGCATGGTAAGTAAGACTTATATGAACTGATGCAAAATTAAAGAAGTTGAACCAGAAAAACAATACAAACACTGACTACAATAATATTATTGGAGAGAGTAAATGATCCAAAACTGCATCCCATATCATAATGACCTAATTTGTGTCCAGCAAAGTGATAAGAAAGTATACTTTGCTCCTTTCTTAGCTTAGGTGGGGGTCTATGAGTGTAGAACGGTGTCATATTCAGTTGAAATGTTCATTAATTTTGTGGAGAGGATTTTTGTTCTCTTTTTAAAAATTCTTTGTTATAAGGGACTGAGGTAGGAGAGGAGTAGAATTTAAGATGTAAAAACAAAAGATATTATTATAAATTATTGTAAGATCAGTATATTTATTGTCAATATCATAAGACAAATTTCTAGAGTTGAGAACCCAGTGTCCAAAGCAATGGAAAACCCTAAAGGAAAGGAATAAGAATTTATATAATATCTACTATGCTCCAGGCACTGTACTAAGTGCTTTTGCAAATATAAGCTCATCTGATCCTTGCAACTATCCCCATTTTGCTGTTAAGGAAACTGAGGCAAACAGGGTTTAAGTGATTGCTTGTTCAGGTTTACACAACTTGGGTCTGGAGCCAAATTTAAGTCAAGGTTCCTTATTCCAGGTTCAGGGTTTTCTCCACTGTCTCTAGATGTTTCTAGAGAACATTTAGAAAAGGGGGGAGGGTTTGAAAGAAGGTCACATCTTTAGAAAACACTGAAGATAGAGCATTTTGGTACAATGGTGCATTGTGTTTGGAGTCAGGAAGGCCTGAATTCAAATCCTGTAGTTTTGGGACAAGTTACTCTACCTTCCTTTTTAATTTTCTTGTCTGTAAAATAGGGATAATAATAGTACCTGTTTCAGAGAGTTGTTAAATGAATTAATATACTTAAAGACCCTTGCAAACTTTAACATAATAGTCATCATCATCTTCTTTCTCCTCCTTCTCCTCCTTCTCCTCCCCCCCACCCCTTCTCCTTCTTTTTCTCCTCTTCCTCCTT
>JAJPUD010001080.1:261933-293808 GCA_023553655.1 Myrmecobius fasciatus | reverse complement strand
TTTCCTTTCCTTTCCTTTTTCCTTTCCTTTCCTTTTTCCTTTCCTTTCCTTTTTCCTTTCCTTTCCTTTTTCCTTTCCCCTTTCCTTTCCTTTCCTCTTTCCTTTCCTCTTTCCTTTCTTTTTCTTTCCTTTTTTTCTCCTTTCCTTTCCATTGTCCTTTCTCCTTTCTTTTTCTTTCCTTTTTTCTTTCCTTTCCTTTCTTCCCTCCTTCCTTCCTTCCTTCCTTTTCTCCTTTCCTTTTCTTTCTTCTCTCCTTCCTTCCCTCCTTCCTTCCTTCATTCCTTTCTTGTTTGAGGCTTCTACAAAATGACCAATATGGAAATGGTTTATGTGATCACACAGGTTATACCTGTATTAAATTGCTTATCATTATAAGAAGGGCCCAGGGATCGAATTTGTAACTTAAAACATAAAAATTGTTTTAACATGCAATTGGGGAAGAAATAAAATACTATTTTTAAAAATTCCCTTCATCCTACTCCTGATCACCAGGTCACTCTGCCAAATAACTCTTCTTCTACACCTGCTCCTTCAAATCACCTTACAACATATTTTCTCAAACTCTGTTTTCATGATCTCAGTGTTCAGTCTATGCAGCCATTCAAAGAATGATCATGTCTTAGACAGCTCTTTCCCTTCCCTCTTACCCTAAATAATTTTTCCCCAGGAGTCAGATTTCTTAATTACACCCCTGGGGGGAAGACACAGTGACAGAGATCCAAATCACAAAGAAGACATAGAATAAGTTCATGTGAAAAAGATCAGGGATTTTTAGTGGACCACAAAATGAATGAACAGTGTAACATGGCAGCCAAGAAAAGGAACATGATCTTAGGCTGCATTAATAGTGTGCAGAATGGCACCCTTGCTATATTTTCTGCCCAGGTCAGACCACATCTGGAGTATTGGTTTTACTTGTCATATTTTAGGATGAGATAGATTAGTTAGAGGAGGACAATAAAATCATGAGAGAATAGAAAAGTATGTTCTTTGAGGATTAGCTGAAAGAACAGGATGTTTAGTTCAGAGAACACAAACCTAAAAAGGATCTGATCACTTTTCTTCAAGAATTTGAAAAACTGTCCTATAGAAAAAAGAATTAAGAGTTGTCTCCCCCCCCCCGCTTGGTGCCATGGGGTAAAACTTAGGTGCATTGGATAGAAATTAACAGGTTCATTATTTGAAATTTTAGTTTCAACAGTAAGGTAGATTTAGACTTAATGGAAGGAAAATCCTTTGACTCATTCATTGAAAGTCTCTAAAAAAATGAATAAGCTGCTCCAGGAAACCCTCAGATAGAAGCCCAATGACCACTTGTTTATGGGTACTATGGAGGGAGTTCCTACAATGCAGGATGGACCTCTGAGTTCCTTTCCAAATGAGTTTAGGGATTCCTTGGATCCCAGAAATTTATAACTAGATGGGACCTTAGAAATTTAGAGCTTCCAACAACCCCCCATTTCCTATTCCCCTTTCTTATATTATAGAGGCAAAAACTAAGCTCATATAATGAAGCAATTTACCAGAAATTCTCATTAAACTAGGACTCAGGTGTCCTGACTCCCTAGTCCATCCTTAGCACCAGAACAGTCTGCTATGATTGAATTTCAGGAGGGGACTTTTAATGGAATCATTCATTCTATAGGCAACTTCTAGTTCCAATGCGTTATAATTTAGCCTGCTTGCTGCCCCCCAGTATCCCATTTTCATTCCTCCTTTGTGGGTATGGATAACTATCCCCTGACCTTACTTAGAAGTGGACCCTGAAGGAGAGATTAGGATGCCATTTTCCCCCCCTGTCCCTGGTCCACTCCTATGTAACTGAGTCATGCTGAATGTACACTCACTGGCTGGGAGAAGGGCTTCGGAGATAGCGGGCCTGCACAGCCTTCACGTCAGCTCCATCCTCTGTATCCGGAACAACCTGCTCCTCCTCTGGATCATTGCTGGTCGCCATGACAACTGGTTAAATTCTAGGGAATTGGGGGAAAGGGACCATTAGGGAGTTAGCAACAAAAACAAAGCAACTATAAGGACATTAGAAAGTGCAGTTAAGCTCTGAAGGGTTGAGTGGGATGGTCACACAAGAAAAAAATTCTGCTGTGGCTCTTTTCAACAATGAGATGATTCAGACCAGTCCCAATGATCTTGTGAGAAAGAAAGCCATCTGTACCCAGAAAGAGGATTGTGGGAACTGAGTGTGGATCACAACATAGCATTTTCACTCTTTTTGTTGTTATTTGCTTGCATTTTGTTTTCTTTCTCATTTTTTTCCCTTTTTGATCTGATTTTTCTTGTGCAGCAAGATAGTTGTATAAATATGTATACATAATTTTTTTAAACATGTTTAACTTGTAGGGGAGAGGGTGGGAGGAAGGGGGAAAATTTGAAACTCAAGATTTTGCAAGGATCTATGTTGAAAAATTATCCTGGTTTTTTTTTCCCCCTGAGGCAATTAGGGTTAAGTGACTTGCCCAGGGTCACACAGTTAGGAAGTTTTAAGTGTCTGAGGCCAGATTTGAACTCAGGTCTTCCTGACTTCAGGGCTGGCATGCACCTGTTTTGAAAATAAAAAGCTTTAATAAAAAAAGAAAGAAAGAAAGAAAGAAATTCCACGTCCTGTTTGGGTTTGGACCAGGCCCTCTTACTGACGCCATGTTTATTTTACAGCACCTTTGCTTTCAATCACATAGGATCTCACATCAGTACGTATATCCCCACTTGAGAGATGGAGAAATTGAGGCACTGATCTTTCCAGGGTCAGTGAATGATGGAGAATTCTTCTCCATAATTCCATTTTTGCCTCAAGGGGAAGGTGGTAATGTTAGAGCCACACAGGCCTTTGTGGATGGAGAGGCTGCCACTCCAACTAAGGATAACCCATTTTAAGGAAAAGAACATGGTTCCTCTTCACCAGGAAGGAAGGTACATTTACTTTTTGTAAAGCTAAGGAAGTTAGTGACCAAGAGACCTCCCAAGACAAGAGATCAAACCTTTCTTGCCATCCAAGGGAAAATGTCCAAAGCTGCTGGGTCCCTTGGGGGCCGACCACCTTTGATTTAGACCCAAATCTTAGAGAGACAAATTCACTACTGGCTGTTTTTCTTTCACCTCAATCGGTCAGGTCCGGGGCAGACGACATCTATATTTTTCTGAGGGAGTCTGGCCCTCCCCCACTGCCTATTAAAGGGATCTGAAATCCCCCACAGCTGGTCTCAGGCATCAGGAATGTACTCTTGGGGCCTGACGTGGACTAAGCAGCCTCTGTCCCTCAGACTTGTGGGTCCTGGGACTGGCCCAAGACAAAGAAAGAAGCAAAAATATCACTCACCTGAACTCTTGGTAATTCTGCTGTCTGAAAAACATATATTAAGGTGCCGGGGGACCCCAGGAAGGCTGGCAAAAAGCTATCAGGGGCTGGAGTGAGGGAGTGGAATCTTTCTCTCCAGAGTGCCTTCTTCAAGAGGCAGGGCAACTGTCAACTGGAAACCCTTCACAGCTCTCTAAATTTAGCAGGTGTCCTAGGCTGGCTGGCAGTTCAGTGGGAGGCAGGAATTCAGAGCCTCCCATGGAGCTGGACAGATAAGTCCAGCCTTAACTCTTTCCCTGCTGGTTCATCCTTTTGCCACTAACAATTGATTTTTTTTGTCAAGAGAGTTGGGGAAAGCAAAAGCTCCTCTGGACTATTTCAGCACTGCCTCTTCATCCATCCTACCCTCTTCCTCCCTTCCTAGGTAATTGTTACATACAAGTCCTTCCAGAATATCTTCCAGAAGATAAACTAAATCCTTAAAAGCCAGGCCTTTTGCCTCCAGAGCTAAGGATATCAAAGACAATGAAAAAACCAGAAACCCAGAAAAGCAGTGATTATAGTCACTGTTGCCTGTTATCTATAGTCCTGTTACCAGGGCTATTCTTAGGATAAATGAATGACTTCCTATCACCCTTACCCCAGGCTATGGCCTCCGGAGAAACTGTGCTGTAGGAAAGATGGCAGGGGAAACTCAGATTTGCTAGCTGCTTCTAGAAATTTAAAAAAGCAAATAGTATATGTTTGTATATATTTCTATACATGTATATACATACACACATATATAAAGATATATATATATATATAATATATACATACATATAAAGATACATCTGTATAAATATATATATATATGTTGATATATACATACACATACACATATAAAGATATATATATACACACACACATATATATATAAAGATATATCTGTGTGTATAAATATGTACATGTATATTTATTTAATATTTAATAAATATAAATCCATATGTCACTCTTCTCTAACTGAATCCTTTCCCTTGGCCTTTTTGGCTATCTCTCTACCTAGATTTTCTCCCACCCAGTCCCCACCCCTAATCTCCATTCTTCTCTCCCTGAATTGTCCTGCTAATCTCAAAATATTTCCTGCCTAAGAGCCCCTTTGCAGCTTTTCTTTGTCTCTAACCTTGACTTCCCTCCTCATTTTCCCTCTGATTCATTCTTTCCTCCCATTTCTTACCCTTCTTCTCTCACTTGGAATCAGGAAGATGTGTGGTCAAATCCCCCTTCAGACACTGAGCTCTACTGACTGGACAAGTCACATAACTTCTGTCCACCCCAAGTTCCTTATCTATAAAGTGGTGGATAATAATAATACTAACAGGGTTGTTGTGAGAATCAAATGAGATAATCTATGTAAAGCACTTGATACAGTATCTGGGACTGAGTAAGCACAATAGAAATCTTACCTTTTATTATTATTATTATCTTTAAAATGGAGATAATAATAGCACTTCAGAGGGATGTTAATCAAATGAGATAATATGTGTAAAATACTTTGCAAATCTAGATACTTGCAAACAACTAGATTTAAAAGCCATATACCATAAAATTTTTATAAACTACATAAAACACTTTGAAAACCTATACAATGTTAATTACTATTATTATTATTATTATATGTCACCTTTCAAATTCTCCCAGCGATAAAGTTCTAGATTTTAGAGCTTAGTGGTCATTTGGGTCCAATCATCTCATTTTACAAATGGGAAAACTGAGACTCAGAGGGCAATTGATTTGCCTATGGCCAAACAAATGCTTCAACAAGAATTTAAAACCCATGCATTCATAATTGTGGTCTTCACAATCTTGACAAGAACCCTCAGCAATGAAAACAAACTGACACCTGTATCCTCTCCCTCCTTTCTATCCCCTTTCTATCCCACTTCTACTCAGCTGTGTACTGGGGCAGCATTAGCTTTAGTGTGAACTCCAGCTATTTAAATCCATGTGCAATTTTTAGGGGCTGATTGCCCCCAAAGTCTATACTCACCTTCTAACTGAAACAGCAGTAGCTTCATAGAATATAAGCTCCTTGAGGCTGGGACTTTTGTTGTTGTTGTTGTTGTTGTTGTACCCACAGCATCTGGCACAGTGCCTTGCAAATAAGTGCTTAATAAATGTTTGTTAAATTGAATGTTAGTTGGTAGAACAATATGTAATATGGGAATATGCTTAACACAGTGTCTGACACATAGTAGGTATTTAAATAAAGGAAAGGATGGCTGTAAATGGGGGTATGGATTCCTTTGAACTGAAAGAGAATGAGTGGAGGAAATCCAATGGCAAGGTCCTTGGCAAGTAAAGCTTTGAACCCATCAAGGCATCTGGGGCACTATCTCTTGTAGGGATACCCAGTCTCCATTTGAAGTCATAGACTTATAGAATCATACAATCTAAAGAGTTAGAAAAGATCTGAGTTTAGATAAGCAGCTAGGTGGAACAGTGGAGAGAGTGTTGGATTTTCAGTCCAAAACACCGAGTATGAATCTTGCTTCAAATACTTTTCAGCTCTGTGACCCTGGATAAGACACTTAATTCCTCCAGCTTCAGTTCCTTTATCTGTAAAATAGAAATAATACTAGTACTTCCCTGATAGAGTTATGAGAAATGAATGAGACAATATTTGTAAATAACTTTTCAGACCTTGAAATTCTATGCCAATGCAATCTCTCTAGTTCAAATCATACCTCAAGAGACCACATCATGTTCTCCAAAAGGTCATTCTGTTGTGCCACAGTTCCATGTCTCGGTTTCCCTTGGTTGTTCTGCCTCAGTTTCCCTTAATTGTTCTACCTCAGTAGCAATCCCCCCCTTCTGACCATCAGGAATAATTGGGCTGCAGAGCAATGGACACTGACATTCCAAAAAGTCATAAAACCTCCAGATGGCCTATCTCAAATACCTAGACATATCCCTTATCTTTTGGCTTCAGACTCAGTGGTTCCTAGCTTCTTTTCAAACTTATTGGAGTCTGTGGCCCTTCCTCCGTGCCCCTGACCTGTCAGAATTGAACTGGTGGTCCTTTCCTGGGACTCTGATCTCCTCCCCCCTTCTCCCTTTTCCCTGTGCCCTACCCCTGCCCTCTGCCTGTTCTTCTTTGTTCCCCTGAGCACTGTGGGAATCATTGGAGCAAACTCACTAATTGCTGGATACTTTGAGATCCAGACAGCTGGCTAATGGCTGCCAGTCTAACTCTCCGGGACTGGGTGCTTTGAGACAAGAGTCCCATTCAATCCCTTTCCATAGCTATGGATTCTAAACTCTCCATTAACATCAATAAAATATTAACTAGTCTCCAATCTGAAGTACTGCCTCAGTTTCTCTCCAAGCATTACATTTGGAGGCCCCCTCGAGATGATCATTACAATTCATTCTCTATTTGAAGACTCCATTTAATTGGTTGGTACCTCCCGGAACCTCCAACTTAAGGAGGATATCGGGCCAGCCATGTTTTCAGTCTCACCCAATCTTTCCTGCTAGTACCTCAAACTATCTCTATCACTCCACCCTAATTCCTACCCATTCTCAATATCTTCAACCACTTCCAGTCCCCCTGTCAATTTTTTGCTGGAGTCACAATAGATAATGTTGTATATTCTCAGACAATCACAACAACAATAATAATAACAGGTGCTTATTCACTTAAACGTTTGCAAAGTGATTTACATGCCTTATCTCATTTGATTTTGTCAACAACCCAATGAGATAGATGTTATTATCACCCCTATTCATTCAATAAACATTTATTAAGTACCTACTAAGTGCCAGGCACTGCATAGCACATTCCTATTTTACACATGAAAAAACTAAGGAAGACAGCTATGGTTCTAATGTACTACCCACTACCAATATCTGGGATCTCATTCTTGCAATAAATTGGTTACTGAGTGGGGAAAGAACTTTTATAGCATCCTGTTTCATTTCTGCCATGGGCTGGCTGACTCAGCAACCAGCATCAGACCAGCCAGTGTCAACACAGCAACAGATTAAAAGGATTGCATATGGTCCTGTATTTGATCAATGTTTCAGTCAACCAACAAAAGGGAAAGAGAAGAAAGCAGTAGTAATCTCTCCGATTTGAATCCCAGTTCACATACTTAATAGTTAATAATAAGGCAATTTAAAAAATCTCTTTTATCTTTTTATCTCTTTTTTATTTTTATTTATTGGAAATTAAAGATTCCTAGGTGGTGCAGTGGTCAGAGCACTAGCCCTGAAGTCAGGAGAACCTGAGTTCAAATCTAGTCTTGAGACACTTAACATTTCCTAGCTGTGTGACCCTGGGCAAGTCACTTAACCCCAATTGCCTCAGCAATAATAATAATAGTAGTAGTAGTAATAATAATAATAAAAATAAAGACAATTATTCCCAGTTCCAAATTCTTTTCTTCCTTCCAGTCCTGCCATCCACCTATCCAGATATGGCTATCATATATTGGCCAGATATATAACCAATATATCTTTCCATCCTAGATAGGTGAAACTTCCTATATATGTTGTCTTTCCACATCAGAATGTGAGTTCCTTGAGAATAAGGACTATTTCAATTTTTCTCTTTGTAACTTCAGTCCTTAATACAATGCTTGACAGCCAGTAAGCATTTAATAGATTTTTCATTCCTTAATACATGCTAAAATGATATTTTACTCCTGTTGAGAATGGAGGAAATCCCTGGTCTCTCCAAATCAGTAAAGTAGATGTTATTGTCATCTTTATTCTTTCACTCAGTAAATATTTATTGAATATCTAGTACTCGCTGGGCAGTGTGCTTAAGCACATTCCCAACTTACACATATGAGGTAGGTGCTATACTGATTTTGAAGGGATACTGATGGTTAGAGGGAAGGATAGTTCCTAATTAAGCTGGTGTCTACCTAGAAACACAGTGAATTTAATATATGTTTAATTGAATATATAATATATGTGAATATAAGTCCACGGAGAATTGAGTGATTGCATTCTAAAGAGTATATATGACTTGTTTAATAAGAAGGGAAATTCCATATGTAAAAATCATAGACTGTTCCATAATTTTCCAATAATTCAGAACCATATTTCATCACCCCTTAGTCTAGATTCAGAATCAGGGCAGTGTGGATTTTTAACTCTCCTCATCATTAACCCCTTCCCTTATCCCCTTTTCAACCCCTTTCAAGAACACCAGCTGGACTCTGTTGCAATCACTCGGCTGGTGGTTTGACTACAGTGCCATCATGTGGACACATCAAACACTAAAATGCATTTGTTGAGTAATAAAATAGCACCCTACCTTCTTGTAGGTAGCTCATGAATGAGCTCATGAGAGATTCTCTCTTGTCCCTTGGGTTAATGCAATATCCGAGAGCTTATACCTATATCACATATGTGTGAATCGTTACATTTTTTATATGATGCATAATAATTTCTTTGGACCCATTAATAAAAAATCTCTACATATCCCTACCTTCTTGATGAAGGAATAGCTCCTTTATATCCTAAGGTAGAAGCAGAGAAAAAGTCACCCGAGAAATGGTTCTTTTCCTTTTTCTCTTGTCAGTAAATACTAGTTTGCTATAAGATATGATAAACAAGATGATTTCAGGAAAACCTAGACAGACTTTTATGAACTCATACAAAGTAAAATGAACAGAACCAAGAAACAGTTGTAAACTAGAAAGCAAATGAAAAACATTCTGTTTCTATTGATGGACTTGCCTTGAGTTCCTGTTCTATCAAGAAATAGCCAAAAATGTCTTTCTTCCTTTATACTGAGAAAAGATACCGGGGCTACACCCTGCAAGCCAGCCATTTCTATTCCCCCTGCTGTTGCTCCCAGACGTGGGAGTCTATCAGTAAAATAAGCACCTTTCCTTCCTTTTATCCTTAGCTCCTACTTCTCACAAACACAGAACGTGTTTCTTGGAAGAGCTGGACTGCAGAATGAGTCATTAATGTCTTCTTTTACTTGTATCACCTCCTCTGGGGCTCCCATGATCCATTCTTGCAGGTAGGCACATTAGTAAGCAAGGGGAGTGAAGGATACTTTGTACCATACTCTGCAGATTTCCAGTCCTAGAGGGAAACACCCATATTCTTGAGTTACATGTAATTCTCTTCGCATTGCATGAAAACAATTTCGTGCTGGCAATAAAGAATAAAACTCACCCTTTGTGAATGAAGCATCAATGGTATTTGTATGTCTACATATAACTGGATCAGATAGCAGGAAGAAGGAAGCCAAGAAGTACTCATGGGGAAAAGGTGGGGTGGATGGGTAAAGTCCAGCCTCCCAGGGGAGTACATCTGGAGTAAGGGGAGGGCAGAGTAAAGAGGGAAGTAAAAAAGAGGGAGAGTGGATCCACTTGGCTCCTCAGGGAAGTGGCTCTACTGGCTTTAGCAGGCTGACAGCTGTTTTGTCAGACTGACTTCCTGCCCCAGGTTTGAGAAGCTTTGGTGAGAAAGTAAGAAACCATGGTGGGGAAAATGAGATCTCTGCTCTTCATTGTTTCTGCCCGTGAGTAAATATCATGATCTTCCCATGTCTGGGAGCAGCAGCAGGGGGAATAGAAATGGCTGGCTTGCAGGGTGTAGCCCAGGTATCTTTTCTCAGTATGAAGGAAGAAAGACATTTTTTGCTATTTCTTGATAGAACAGGAACTCAAGGCAAGTCCATCAATAGGAACAGAATATTTTTCATTTGCTTTCTAGTGTACAATTGCCTCTTGGTTCTGTTCACTTTACTTTGTATGAGTTCATAAAAGTCAGTCTAGATTTTTCTGAAATCATCTTGTTTATCATATCTTACAGCAAAGTAGTATTCTATCACAATCGTAGAACATAATATGCTCAGTCATCCCCCAGTTGATGGGCATTCTCTCAATTTCCAATTCCTTGCCACTATAAATAGGTCCTTTTTCCTCTTTCTTTGATTTCTTTGGGATATAAACAAAATAATAGATTTGTAGGATGAAAAGCTATTTTTCATACCCCTTTGGGTATAGTTATAAAGTGTTCTTCAGAATGATTAGACTAGTTCACAACTCCACCAACAATGTATTTTGTATCCTAAGTTTTCCACATCCCCTCCAGAATCTGTCATTTTCTTTTTGTGTCATGTTAAACAATATGATAGGTGTGAATTGATACCTCAGAGTTGTTTCAATTTACATTTCTCTCATTATTTTTAATATGTATCACATATTAATAGTCACATTTTAAAATGTGACTATTGATAGCTTTGGTTTCTTCTTCTGAAGACTGACCATTTATCAACTGAGAATTGCCTCTGAATTTTTACTCCTTTTTTGACCATTTATCAACTGAGAACTGGCTCAGTTCCCTCTATATTTGAAAATTAAGCTTTTATCAGAGATACTTGCTGTGAATTTTCTGTCTTTCCCTGCATCCCACCTCACCCCCATTTCTTGTTTTCCTTATAATTTTGACTTCATTAGTTTTGTTTGTACAAAAGCTTTTTAATTTCATGTCAGCAAAATTATCCATTTTATTTCTTGTGATCTTGTCTACTTCTTATTTGGTCATAAAGTCTTCTCTTCATCATAGATCTGGCAGGCATCTTTTATCATATTCCTCTAATTTACTTATGATAACACCCTTTATATCTAAATCATTTATTTATTTTAGCCTTAGTTTGGTATATGGTATGAAATATGCCTAATTTCTGCCAAACTGCTTTCCAATTTTCCTAGCAATTTTTGTCAAATGATGAGTTCTTACCCCCAGAGCTTTGAGTTTGATAAACCAAAATACTAGATCATGAAGGTAATTTACTGCTATGTATTGTGTATCTAATCTATTCCACTGGCCCACCCCTCTATTTCTTACCAGTACTAGATTATTTTCATACCCACTGTTTTGTAATATAGTTTGCAGTGTGGTACTACCAGTCTACCTTCCTTCACATTTTTGATTCCCTTGATATTCTAATTATGGTTTTTTGTTTTTGTTTTTTTGGTTGAGGCAATTGGGGTTAAGTGACTTACCCAGGGTCACACAGCTAGGAAGGGTTAAATGTCTGACTGGCCTACCTAGCTGCCCCCTTCCCTTGATATTCTTAACCATTTATTCTTCCAGATGAATTTTGTTATTATTTTTTTTAGTTCTATAAAATAATTTCTTGGTAGTTTGATTGAGAAGTAAATTAACAGGTAGAATTATCATTTTTATTTTATTGGCTTAGCCTACCCACTAGCAATGAATATTTCTCCATTTATTTAGATCTATATTTATATGAAGAGAATTTTGTAATTGTGTTCATATAATCCTTGGATTTGTTTTGGCAAGTAGATGCCCATGGACTTTTTATTGTTTACAATTGTTTTAAATGGGATTTCTTTTTCTATTTCTTGCTGCTGAGTTTTGCTACTCATTTATAGAAATACTGATGATTTATGTGGGTTTATTTTATTTCTTGCAACTTTTTCTAAAGTTGTTAATTGTCTAGTTTTTTAGTTGATTTTCTAGAGTTCTTTAGGTACACCATCATATCATCAGCAAAAGTGATGATTTAGTTTTCTTAAGGCCTATTTCTATTCCTTCCTTCCTTCCTTCCTTCCTTCCTTCCTTCCTTCCTTCCTTCCTTCCTTCCTTCCTTCCTTCCTTCCTTCCTTCCTTCCTCCCTGCCTCCTTGCTTCCCTCCCTCCCTCCCTCTCCCCCCTCTTTCTTTTTTTCTTTCTTCCTTCCTTTGTTCCTTCTTTTCTTATAGAGTAATTTCTTTACCTAATATTTTTCTTTACCATTCTTAAATTTTAGATTTAAAATCATTTTTGTTGGGTTTGTGTTTGCCACATTTTTTCCTTTGAGACTTTTGCATGTAGCTGTTTTGACTTCATTGTCTTTTTCTGATTTGTGTCTTGATCTTCCCTAGGTTAGGTTGATTTTTTGTATGGTTTTGTTTTGGTGATTGTTGTTTGCTCATTTTCTTCTTCTTTTTTGCTCTATTTTCTTCTTTTGTTAATCTAGGCAATTTATATTTTTATAAATATTCATCTATTTCACTTAGATTGTTAGTTTTACTGGCATATAATTGGGCAAAATAACTCCTGATAATTGCTTTAGGTTCATCTTTGTTGGTGCTGTATTATCCTTTTCATTTTTCATACTAGCAATTTGATTTTCTTCTTTTTAAAATCAAATAAGCCAAAGGTTTATTTATTTTATTGGATTTTTTTTTCATAAAACCAGCTCCTAGTTTTATTTTCAGTTCAATTTTTTTTAACTTTCAATTTCATAACTCTTTCTTTTGGTTTTTAGGAGTTCCACTTTGATATTTAACTGAGGTTTTAAATTTTGTTCTCTTTTTAGGGGTTTTTTAATTGCATGTTTAATTCACTGATTTGTTCTTTCTCTTTTTTACTGATGTACACATTTGAAAATACAATTTTTCCTCCAACTACTGCTTTAGTTGTATCCCACAAATAATGGAATGTTGTCTTATTTCTATCATTTTCTTTTATAAAATTATTAATTGTTTCTATGACTTGTTCCTTTGGACCACTAATTCTTTAGGATTAGATTATTTTGTTTCCAATTAATTTTTAATTTATGCCTCTATGGACCTTATTGAATGTGACTTTTATTGAATTGTGGTCTGAAAAGTATACATTTTAATATTTCTGCTTTTTTTTTGACTCTGGTTGTTTTTATGATCTAATACATGGTCAATTTTTTTTTGAAGGTGCCATATATCGCTGAGAAAAAAAAAAGATATTCCTTTCTATTCCCATTGAGTGTTCTCCAGAGATTTTATCATATCAAACTATTCTAAAATTCTATTCATTTCCTTAATTCCTTTCTGGTTTATTTTATGGTTAGAATTGTCTAGCTATGAGAAGGGAAAGTTGAGATCTCCCACCACTATTTTCTTCAATGCATTTTTCCATTTAGCTAATTCTATTTTTGAGATATAATTTTCTTCATTATTTTTGTGCCTTTTTAACCAACCCATTAATTGTCTTTTCATATTTTCCTTCCTTTGTTCTCATTTTTTACCTAATATTTTTCTTTACCATTCTTAAATTTTAGATTTAAAATCATTTTTGTTGGGTTTGTGTTTGTCACATTTTTTCCTTTGAGACTTTTGCATGTAGCTGTTTTGACTTTATTGTCTTTTTCTGATTTGTGTCTTGATCTTTCCTGTCACTTGGAAAGAGTTAGGTTAGGTTGTTTTTTTTGGTTGTTGTTGTGGTGGTGGTGGTTTGGTTTGGTTTGGTTTGGTTGATTGTTGTTTGCTCATTTTTTCCATGTTGCTTCTTCATTTTTAATTTTATGTTAAAGTTGAGCTCTGTTTTTAGCTTGCAGTGAGCAGGAGCACTGTCTCAAGCTTCAGGTTTTTTAGTAGCTATTTTCAGAGATAGTTCTAGGGGTTTGACATTTTGGGGTTGTGTGGTAAGGGTCACTGCCCGCTTCCAATTAATCAATCAGAAACTTGTCTTAGGAGAGGCAAAAAGGAATTTATTGTTTTCTCATGAGAAAGGACACATCCAGTGTTGACCAAAATATTGTCAGCAAGGGAGTGAAGAGGTGAACCTTCTCAGCAAGTTTATGTCGATCCTAAAGTCCCCATCCATCCTGGCTCTTCAGAGCTTATTTGGGAATTTTCCCCAGGGGAAAAAAAAAGAGTTCAAAACAAAGATATTTGTTCAACAGGGAGGAAGACTTGTAGTCTTGCCCTTCCCAAGAATGTAAATGCACCAAGGGGGCTTCAACAGTGCAAAGCTATGGGCAAAAAACAAAAAAAGTTCTTTTAGATCTCAGACCACCACCCTATCACAAAACCCAGTTTCTGCTCCCTAAGGAGCATTCTTACATTCTTTTGGGGGAGATAGCCTCTGCTTTGACCACCTGTTAATATGCCTGGGGATTTCAGTTTTCTAATTTAAGTTTCATTTCTCCAATTTAATTTTTGTAACTATGGAAACCAAACAAATGCCCATCCATTTTTCACAGGTTGATGTGATCCAAGGAAAGGTATGATCACTGCTTTCCTGATTTTTACTCTGGTCCTTATCCAGGAAGGGATCCTGATCCCTGGGAACCAGAAGTAAGACCTGTTTCATTAGGGTCACAAGTAATACTATTTCTCAGGGTCCTTGAATCCCTGTAATCATTTTCTGACTAGTAAGGTCCCCTTACCATCTCTGGCTTCAGAGTACTCCAAACTGTTGCTGTCACCATCCCCTGCTCTCACCACTGGTTATTTTATATATGTGGGCTTTGGGTAAACTTCCTCCCTTATGTCACAGAGCTTTCCTTTTGATCTTCTAAGTTGCAATAGACTGGAAGAACGTCTCACTTTGACCTTTTGTTGGCTATGACACTCCAGAATTCAATTTGAAGCATTATTTTAAATTCTTTTGGGGGAGAATGTTAAGAAAGCTCTGTTGAGTAATTCCTCTACTCTGCCATCTTGGATTGCTCTAAATAATCTGCTTCAATGCTGCTACAACACTTAGGCTTCCTTCTTTGTAGCCCAAGACGGGACATTTTGCTTCTTTATTCACTCTCTTCTCTGAGTCCCAACTTCCTTCATCTATAAAATAAATGGGCTGGACTAGATAAGCTTTGAGGTTCCTTTGTGTTCTGATACTTTATGATTCTATGATTCATTCATTCATTCATTCATTCTATAAACCCACACACTCATCCATTTATTCAATAAATCTTTGCCTTCATCTAGCATGGAGTTTAATATGACAACTGGAAAATTTGAGGATAGCCAAGGGAAAAGTGAAATAACTCATGTTGAACTAATACCCCACCCCTGCATAATTCTGAGAAAAAAAATGAAAGTCAAGGCTGAGTCACTCTCATGAGCAAATCCTAGACCAGACTGGGAGGATTTTTAAAAGATTGAGTCTTAAGGGCTAGAGATGGAAAGCAAATGACCATCCCTACTTTCTGACCTTGTGATGATCTCTTGAAACTAGTTTGGAATCCTCCTTCATCTCAAAAACCCTTCTCACCTATCTACAACTTCCAGATGACTAAAAAGAATTAAAATGGCTTTAAATTTTTTTTTTAACATTATTTATACATAGCCAGAAGGTATGTGACCTGTGAGTGAACTCAGCCTGTGGAACCAGTTTTTGGGAGATTTTCCCTGCTTCCTGAGGGACAAAGTCTTTCCCCAGGAAACAGACCTTCTGAACCAGAGCAGCCCAGCTTGGGCCTGGGCAGAAATATCCCCCATCCACTCACAACTCCTGTTTTTTCTCCTGAGGCAGAACATGTGGGCTAGGGTATTGGGGCTATCTGGGCATATTCCTCTCCCTGGGTAGAAAGAAGTGAAGAAGAAGAAAAATTGGGCTATATAGTGACAATGTTAGATGCCCTATAGTCCCAGGTGACATAATAAAGTCCTTTAGTAGTTTTTTTTAATTTTTGTTTTTGTTTGTTTGGTTTTTTGTTTGTTTACAAATTATAAGGGATCTGAAGAAGCAGCTTGGAAAGAGAGCTAGCTAGATCTGGGACCAGAGATTTCAAATGTTGGCTTCATTACTTAGTATGCAAGCCATTTTAGGCCAATGACTTAACCATTCTATGCCCGATTATTGGACTAATTATGTATCTATTCTCTCTCTCTCTCTATATATATATATATATGTATATATATAATTATGCAATTATATATATGTATATAAATAAATTTCTTGTGATAGGCCAAAAGCCCATCACAAAAGCTCAATAAGTTCTACAGAAATTGAAAGGTGGAAAGAGCAATATGGCTGGAGTCGCTGGGGGTTGGCCTAATAGGGGAGTTACAACTAGGGTTGGCTCCTGAAATAAGGACTTCTTGTATCATGAAATCTTACTTGTGTGCACAGAGATCATCCCTTAATCCTGCCCTGCCACACTTCCTCTTCCTTCCAAATCTGACATTGCCTCTCCCTAAATACCCTTCCCCCCTTTCTCTATTTAAAATACAATTCAGGATGCTGATCCTACAGATGGGCTCCTGAGACAGTCTAAAACAAAGCTCAAACCCCCCTTTTTGCAGTATCTGGGTATTTCATGGGAGAGCAAGATTAACCTAATGAAAAATTATGGGAAGTAAAAATCAATTTTATCTCTCTACATATTTATCCCCCTTACTCTCTATAATTCTGGTACCTGGTAACAAATGCCTTTGTATTGCCCTGGTTGTGTAGAACTCTCAAATGCGAGAACCCAGTGGGACTTGGGTTTCTAGACAGTGACTCATGTTTCTTAAATTGTCTCCATCTCCCAAAACTCTGGACAGTGACTCATCTTTCCTAATCTCTTAGAACTCCAGCATAGTAATAGGTATTTGATAGTTTTGCTAGCCCATTTCTAAGGCCTTGATGGGTAAAAGGGTAAAAGGCAAAATATGACAAAATTATTTGTGCTAGAATAGCAATAATGTAATATGCTTATTCTGCTAGATAATATTTGTACTTTTTTTCCCTTGAGGCAGTTGGGGGTTAAGTGACTTGCCCAGGGTCACACAGCTAGGAAGTGTTAAGTGTCTGAGGTCAAATTTGAACTCAGGTCCTCCTGAATTCAGGGCTAGTGCTCTATCCACTAGAATACCTAGCTGCTCCTAAAAGACCTTTTCAATATTGATCCAATGGCATATGGATCTAAGGCTTGGAACTGTCCTTGAAATTCTCTGGTCCAGCTCATACACAAAGCATTAAACCTTTTTACAATAGACCCAATCACCGATTATCCAAACTCTTCCTGAAGGCTTTCAGTGACTGGAAATGGACCATTTTCTAAAGCAACCTATTCTAGTTTTAGACAGATTTAGTCATTAAGAATTATAAAAAAGCAATTGTTAAAAGTTTCTTATGTTGAACTATAATCTGCTTTCCCATCATTTCCATCCATTAATCCTTATTTTGTTCTTTGGGGATCAAGTCAATGAATCTAATTCATTTTTTAAATTACAACCTTTCAAATACTTAGCAACATAGATAGATTCTAGAGTTAGAGATCTCAGAGATCATATTATCAAGTTCTGTCCCCTCCAAATATTAAAAGTAAAGACAGAAAAAATAAAATGATTTGACTGAAGTGAAGTCACCAAAAGTGGTGAATGTTAAAGCAAATTCAATTTTATTTCCACAATACTATATCAGAACTTACATATTCTCTTCTTCAAATTAAACACCTGCCTCTTGGTTTTGAGTCCCTTTACTACCCTGATCAGCCTCCTTGCCCATGTTCTATCTTACCATCACCCTTCCCAAAAATATGTCATCCAGAACTAAATACTTCACAATAGAATACATTTGGTCTATCATTTTTCTAATTCTGCATACTATATCTATTAATGCAACCTAATCAAATGAGCTTTTTTTGATTGACAAAGAACCTAAGAGTTGACAATATCCTTGGATACCATTTTGTCCCACCCGTACCTGAACAATAATCTCAACTACAACAACTAGCATTTATTCACATAGGATTTTAAATATAACAAACCACTTTTATCTTCTTAACAGCTTTGGGAGGCAGGTGCTATCATTATTCCCATTTTACAGAAGGGGAAGAGTTTCTCACTTAAAGACTAAGTGACTTGCCAGGATTACACAAGTCCTAAGTGCTCGAGGCCACATTTGAAACTGGTATTCCTGAATTGTAGATCCAATACTATACACTGGGTTACTTAGCTCACTCTGTTGAGTTTGCTTGAAGACCTTGGCTAGAAGAAAACCAATATCTGTCTCCCAAGGCACACCATTTTGGTTAAACCAGTATAGCTTAACTTTAGATATCAGAAAGTTCCTTCTGACTTCAGGTCTTAATTTGTCTCTTTACAGCTTCTACTCATTCTACCCTAATTTTTTTCCTCTCTAGGGCCCAGCAAAACAACAAACCTAATGCAACTAATTCCATGTGACAGACATTATAAATAATACTTGAAGACCCTATCAAGTCTTCTTTTCACCAGATTAAACATTACCATTTCATTCAACATCATAGTGACAATTTGTTGTTTCAGCCCACCAAAATTTCCCATCCACAAAGTTATATGATCTCTGAGAGGCAAAGGATCTTTGAAATCATGTAATTCAATCCTTTCCTTTTAGAGCTGAAGAAATTGAGACCTGGGAAAGCTAAGTGGTTTGCAAACTCAGTCAACAAGCATTTAATAAGCTAGGCACTCTGCCAGTCACTGAAGATGGAGATAGAATGAATGAAGCAGTCTCTCCTCACAAGGAATTTATTTTCTAATGAGGGAGATCATATGGACAGAGTGCTTTACCAATATCACTGAATTTTCTCCTCATAACAGCCCTGGGAAGGCAGGTGATATTATCCTTTTACAGATGAGAAAACTGAGGCTGAGTTTTCAAATGACCTCCCCACAGTCACACAGCCAATAAGCATCTGAGGCCGGGTCTGCACTTAGGACTTCTGATTCCAAGCCCAATGCTCTATCCATTGAGTCACTTAACAGCCTATTTTTGTGTATGTTTGTATGCATTTTATACACATACACACACACACACCACACGCATGGAGAAATATGTTTATATAATGTGTATATACTCACAATACATAGACTCATTCACATTAATGTGTATGTATATATATATGTATAATATATATGTATATATGTTTGCATATATACATATGTGTGTATTATATATGTATGTATATATACATATAGAAATATGTTTATATAATGTGTATATACACATTATATAGATGCATGCACATTAGTATGTATGTGAATGTAGTTATTTGTGTTATATATATATGTATATATGTGTGTATATATAAATATACACATACACACATATGATAGGGATAGGGACCAAACCAGTAATATCATCATTACAGAAACTCCCTAGGGAGGAACTTCTGTGCCAATGTAGATGGATACCTTCTCTGTCTCTTTTACTCTTAGGAACCTGAGATATTAAGTCACTTGCCTGGGGTCACACATAAAGTACCAGGTTTTTGTAACTCCAAAGCTACTTTTCCACATATCATGCCATGTAGCTTTTCTATAAAAGAATGCATGGAATAAATATAAAGAAAATAAATACAAAGTACTTAACTACAGGATGATTGGAGAGGAAGTACCAGAATTTTGGGAAAGCAGGGAAGGCTTCAATGGAAACAGTCATACATTTAGAAGGAAGAGAGGAATCCTGTGAAGTAGAAATGAAGAAGAGTATTGCAAGCGTAGGGGAAAGTTGCAGAGAGAGGAGATCATAGGAGATGACGTATAGCACATGCATGAAGAATACAAGTCAGTTTGACTGGTCCTAGAGGGCAGAAGCAAAATACTACACAATGAAGACCCGACTATGGGGGAAAGTTGTGAAAGGCATTAAAAGCTAAATGGAGCTTTTTGTATTAATTTTAGGGATAAACAGATTCTATTAAGTAGAAGAGCAATATAACCAGATATATGATTAAAGAAAAATCACTTTGGTTGCAATGGATAGGCAGGAATGGGGAGAGACCTGAAGCAGAGAGATCCAGCCCCAGGAGCCTGATGTAATGATCAAGATGAGGGGTAAAAAACAGCTCCCTGAAAAAATACTAAAAGTTAACATTTGTGTAGCACATTAAAGTTTGCAAAGTGCTTTATCCATTACCTTATTCACATCTCCTCTATTAATGATCAGATTTACAAATGGGGAAACTGAGGCTGGGAGTTCTTAAGTGACTTGCCTAGAATGACACAGCTAATCAGTATCTGAGGAAGGATTTAAACTGAAGTTCAGCACTCTGTCCAATAAGCTGACTCGAGTGCTCTCTCCTTAGGATTTAGGATGATTTAATTGTGGATTAAGCACCAAATCAAGGACATCTATTATTTTATCCAGAAGGATATTATGGAGGTAGCTAAATGTTGCAGTGGATAGAGTGCTGGGTCTTGAGTGAGGAAGACCTGAGTTTGCTAGCTGTGAGATCTTGGGCCAGTTATTTTACCTCTTTATGTTTCAGTTTCCTCATTGGTAAAACAGAGATGGATAATAATAGCACCTAATTCCTTGAGTTGTTATGAGAAGAAAATGAAATGATATTTGTAAAACATTTTGCAAATCTTAAAGCTCTATAGAAATGCTATCATCATCATCATCATCATCATCATCATTATTTTAGCTTTCTTCCTAAAGTAGTGAGTTCTCATCAGTTCTCAGATAGAAGTCCAAGATTTTGCAGATTAGATCTCTGTACCAGGAGGGAGGCTGGATTAGCTAAACTTCAGGTTGCCTTCCAACTCCATGGGTTCAATGATTCCTTGATTCAGGGTAGGAATGTCAGATGGGAATATGAGGTGGGACTAAAAGGAAAGGGAAAGGAAATATAAATATTTCCTTATACATAAAATGTACAAGGACACAAGGTGCAAGGAGTATTTTGTGAGCCTTCAAATCATCCTATTTGGGCAACTTCCTGTCCTCTACTATGGATAGGATAGAGGACCAAACTTGTCCTCATTTTATCTCCTGAAATAAAGCAACTATGATTTTTCTCTACTTTTGAAACTATTGGGTGGCCACCATCTCCAATCCTATGAATTCTCCATTTTCTCTGTTTCCAAACCAGACCCACAGTTGCCTGGAGAGTGGAGCCCCATTAATTTCCTTTTTCATTCTCTTCATTTTCCTCCCCCTCTTTTTCATTCTAAATACATAATGACCTTTGTTCCTCAAACTGTAATGAGTCCTGTTGCCCCAGTGATTGTTCCTTTGTTTTCTGGTTCCATAAATCATAATTATCCAGGATCGGAATGACCCAGAGTGGTATAATTTAAAAATGAAACAGAGTTTAAAGATCATCCTGCCCACTTTTTTTTTTCATTTTGCAAAGGGGGGAGGGAAACTGAGGCTCAGAGAACTAAACTCGATCAATAAATATTTATTAAATACCTACTATGTGCCAGGCACTGTGCTAAGCACAATGAAGGCACTATAGTTTAAGGAACAAGGTGGGGATTTGGATCTAGATTCCAAAGCTTTCTTTTTCTAGGTGCTCAAGGAAGTCAAGCCATTAAAGAACTTGGAGCTCCAAAGTGTCTTCAATTCAGTTCAATTAATTTCACTTCATATCATTTCCACAAGTATCAGCTAAATACCTACTGTATGCACAGTAGCTAGGCTAGGAAGAGACACAAATAGACAGATCCATCCTCACTCTCAAGTAGGAGGATTAGACACAAACACATAATTATAATATAAACTATTTCAGGAAAAAAAAGCATTTAAGAAGTATATACTAGGGTGCCTTGTGTGTGGAAAGGTCTTTACCACAATGGGAGCAGATTAGAAAATGTCTAGGGAGGTATCTGGTGGCTCAGTGCTAAATCTGGAGTCATGAGGACTTGAGTTTAAATTCCACCTCAGACACTGGCTCTGGATGAACCACTTAACTCTATCTGCCTCAGTTTCCTCATCTGTAAACAAAGGAGAAAAATAAAACTATTGTAAAGATCAAATGAGATAATAATTGTAAAGCTTTGAATACAGTGCCTGGCACATTGTAGGTGTTTAATAAATACTTGTTTCCTTTCTTCCTGTGAAGGAAAAGGCATTTGAGTTGAGCTTTAAAGACTGGGTAAGAATTCAACAAGTGAAAAAGGAAGGGGAAAAGCTGGTACAGAGAATAGCTATGAGCTATGGAGATGGTAAAGACCCCAAGGATGTACAAGGACACAATTTTAATTTTAATCTGCATCATCAACATTATCTTCATCACTCCCTTAAGTTTAGACAATCAATAAAACAATAACATCAAGCCCTGATTTATGATATCTGCACATTTCCAAGGCACATATGCTCAGATTAAAAATTTCATAATTAATTCTCAGGAGGTGTAAGAGTTGCCTCCAGCATGTCCCCTCTTAGAAGCTGGCCATCCATCTCAACTCCTTCATTTTCCCAGCTAAGAACAGATCCACACTGGCAGCAGAAATAAGTAACAGAGGCCTCTAATTTCAAATCCAGCACTTGTCCTCAGGGCTTTAACAATCTCTTAATCTAACTCCTTTCATCCTATCTATTCTTTACAGATAAGAAAACAGCTCTAGAGGGTTCCATTCACTTGTCCCCTGTGTCATAGCTAGTGAGTAGCAAAGGTGAGACTGAAATCCATATATCCTGCCCCCTGGTCCACTGTTTATTTGTTTGTTTGTTCTGTTTTTTCATGGAGGGAGCTATTGAAGATTGTGTAGCTATATCATTCTAAACATGATGATCTATGAAAAGGGAAAATGAATTGGATAGCAAAGTGAAAGGAGAAAGAGAGAGATCAACAGAGCATTGAAGAACCCTACCCCCTTAATATCTACCAGCACTGTTATTGTCCCTTATGCCCTATCAGGCAACTTTACAACTAGATGATGTGTCCAAAGGTAATTTCAGAGTCTGGGAAAGATTGCTTTTTTCTAAGAGCTCTCCCACCTTCTCCCCTGTGCCTTCCATTCCTATAAATGGGGAATAGATTTGTCTATTTCATGATTAGAGATCTATCTTGAAATGCAAATATTCCTCAGAGAAGCAACTTGTTTGACTTTGAATTTGCCTTAAGATATAAATAACTGATAACAGATTCTTTTCCGAGAGCAGATTTTAAAAGACTACATTAAAATAATAATAATAAAAAAAGCTGAGATGGGAGAAAGGTTTATGATTTCACCTCCCAGTCAGTCCTGATTGTTAGGTGGGGTGGGGAAGCATGAAACCCATTCTACCAATCATTGCAATTCTCTCTGTCTCTCCCTTCACCCAAAGGAAAGATCTCATAGTTCCCCCTGTGGGGACTCATCTTGGTATCATTCTTGGTTAGCATGGGGCTGTGGTCTCCTCTTAGATCAATATTGATTGAGTTTGCAGGTTGGTTCTATAGGCTAATTCATAGAAACAAAAAAAACCCCTGCTCTTTAGACTATTTATGCATTCTCCAAGGGAAGAGGGAGGGATCAAAATTAGAAATTTGGAGTTTCATAAAATATTAGCCTTTTTTAAAAGTCAGTGAATAAGCATTTAAGTACTTAATCTGTGCCAGTGCTAAGTGCTGGAAGCAGAAAAGAAAGGCAAAAATAGACCCTGACCTCAATTTACATTTTAAAGGGGCACCTTGCAGATGACATATGTACTATTTATACAGTGTAAACGAGAGGTAATTTCAGAAGAAAATCATTAGAATTAAGGGAGGTCAGGAAGAATTTGCTGAGAAAGGTAGAATTTTAGTTGGGGAACTGAAGGAAGTCAGGAAACCAAGAGGCAGAAAGGAGAGAGGAGATTCCAGGCTTGGAGGACAGCCAGTTCAGAGATGGAGTGCCATGTGTGAAGGATAGTAAGGAGCCCATTGCTGCTAGATCATAGACTATATAGAGGGACTGAAATGTAAGAAGACTAAAAAGTAGAAAAGTGGTGGATTATAAAGGATTTAAAAAGGCAAATAGGATTTTATATTTGTTCCTGAAAGTAATAGGAAACCATTAGAGTTTAATGAATGAGGAGGTGACATGGTGAGATCTGTACATAGTAAAAAAAACTGAGTAAAAGTTGGACTGGAAAAGAACTTGAGGTAAAGACCCACCAACAGGCTATTACAATAGCATCACCTCCAGGCCTGAAATGATGAAGGTTTGTACCAGAGGCAGAAGGGACCTTAGTTACATTAAATCAACAAGCATTTCTTATCAAGTTAGCTGCATCAGAATAAGAACTTACTTCTCATTTCCTAGCTCTGGTCTCTTTCCACTAGAATATACAGCAGAAAAATAGAATGAGTAATTCTTACAAAAATGTATTTTCATTACATACCAAGGTGATGGAAGAGGGAACAAAATAAAGAGAAAATGGGACCC
The DNA here is from genome assembly GCA_023553655.1 of Myrmecobius fasciatus. Classification (NCBI taxonomy): domain Eukaryota; kingdom Metazoa; phylum Chordata; class Mammalia; order Dasyuromorphia; family Myrmecobiidae; genus Myrmecobius; species Myrmecobius fasciatus. The sequence goes on along the minus strand of JAJPUD010001080.1, from coordinate 269,656 downwards.
AAGTTTAGGGGAAGGTTCTGCCTAAATAATGGTATCCTGAAGACAGCAAATAGTGATGCTGTTCAAAGTCATTACATCTTTGGGTTTGGGTGGGAATCTTTCATTTCCCTTTGGATCAAGTCAATTAGTGTTTGTTGATTGCTTTCCTGTGCCTAATAATGTGCTAGGCAGTCCGCCTTCTAGGGAGAGAAGGGGTGGGAAGTCAGGGCAGAAGAACAGAATTCTTAGTGTTCAATATTATTTCTCACCAATTTTTATCATTATACTCCTAGGCAATAAACAGTTTCACGTGCCCCCAGCTCCCCCAAATTCATTGTGGACAACAGGGAAATCTGCCAGATGAAGGAAAGCACACTAATCTTGGAATCCATCAGGAGAATTGGGGTTGAACCTCAGTCCTATCACTTACTAGTTTGTGACATCGAATTAGACATTGGAGAGTAAATCCCACCTTCCTCATAACCACCAGAAACAACCGCTGACCAATTGCTACCAACAGGCAGACAAAGACACAGGAGTCCTGGGAACAACACCATCTCCTCAGGACCCTGGTCCTACTTCTAGCCCAGTTCCCATAGCCACTATCTAAGGAAGCCATCCCCATCAACTGTCCCACAGAGACCACCCACAGAAAAGAAAGTTCTTACCCCTCCCTGAAATTATCAAAAGGTTCAATACTAGAAATTAATAAGATTTTGTGTGTTATCTCCCCTATTGGAATGTGAGCTGCTCATGAGCAAGGATCGTTTTACTTTTCTGTTCTTATCCCCAGCATTTTGCACAGTGCTTTGTACATAGTAAAGACTTAATAAATGCTTCCTTCATCCATCCATCCATTCTGGGCCTCAGAATTATTATCTGTACAATGTGCATGTTGAATTATATGATACCTATGGTTGTATGATGTATAAAAAAGTGCCTTGTCCAAAGTTTCATATTAATTAAGTGGCAAAATATCAGATTGAGCATCTATGGGTTGTGTTCCTCCTTATTATTAGGGGCCTGGAGGCTGTTGTACCAGTTCCATTTAACCACTAAAACCACTGTTCTTCCAGTATACATTACAGGTGCTTTCTATCTGCCTTCCTTTGTTTCTTCACTTTTCCCCAACAACCAGTTGTGCCCTGGCTGTGTTTATCCCATCTCTTGCCTCAGGAGACTGTTGGAAAGATAAATGGAGCTCTATCTGTGAAAAGCCTTGAGCACTCTGAAGAATAACATTTCTCAACACTATCTATTGGAGGTATTTGGTATCTCCATCAGACTTGCTCTTCTGTACAACCTCCTTTTGAATATTTTTTTAAAATGAAAATGGATTTTCTTATGTGGAAGAATAATGTTAGTTTCTCCAGGGTTTATACTGAGGGGATATGAAAGTGTGTATTTTGCAGAAGTCGATTGCATAAAACATTAAATAAGCCTTCTCTAGTGCATTGCTTTTTCTGTGCTATCTAGAGACCTTTTGTTATCTTCTTAAAGAATCTCTATAATTTACAAGGATTAGCCCCAAACTCCCATTTCCACTACAATCAGCACAGTGGAGTCCAACTGCTGATCTCTGCAATCCTGTGTATTGGAAAGAAATCTAGAGGACCTGAGTCTTGAGTCACAGAAACATAGGAATTGAAAATTGAAAGAAACTTCACTGTCCATGGCAAGCCACTCATGAAGGAAATCCCCACTATATAATATGCAGGACATCATTTTCCAGCCTTGACTTGAAGACCTCTGGGAAATGAGAACCTCCTACTTCTCCAAAAGCTCAATTCTCTCTTGGGCAGTCCAAGCTTTGCCATTTACCAGCTCTGTAATCTTAGAAAAGCTGCTTTTCTAGTCTGGACTTCAGTTTCCTTCTCTGTAAAAAGATGATTAGCTTGGCAGTAACCTATTTGACCATGGTTAATTTACTTAGTCTCTCTGATTCTCAGCTTCCCTATATGTAAATTAATAAGCTCCCTACTTGTCTCACAGGGTAGCAAGCTACAATAAAGAGATACTGTGATATATTAGGGACCTAGAATGTTTTAATGTGGATCCAAATATTGACTCAGATGTTCCTGGGTGAGAAAATGAATTAACCTCTCTTGCCCTATTTCCTCAACTGAAAAATGGAGATAATAATACTGATTCCAAAGTCATGTTTTGATCATGTAATTCCTCCACTCAACCAATTCTAGATGCTTCCTATTGCCTCCAGAGTAAAATATAAAGCCTTTGGTTTAGCTTTGAAAGTCCCACACAATCTGGCCCCAAACTACCTTATTGAACATTACTCTTTCCCCACATTCTGTAATCCAGCCAACATATCTTCTTTCTGATCTTAACTCACAATGTTCAGTCTGTAGGTTCAGTCTGTTGGCTCTGGTCAAATCTGGTCTGCCTGTGATGTTCTCTCTCCTTAGTTCCTTCTCATAGATTCTCTTCCTTCAAGAGAAAGATCAATCACCATTTCTGACTTGAAAGTTTTCTTGTTTCCTCCAACTCCCTTCCTTTCCAACTCCCTTGTACCATTTCACCAGATGCTGTGAGCAAAAGAATCACTGAAAGCTCTCAAGATCAACTGAGGCAAAAGAATGGTGTTAATGTAGCCAAAGCTTTTTTGATGCTTCTGATCTGATAGCCTCTCTTTGTCTCTTTGACCAAGTAGAAAACTGAACAAAGCCAATTAAAAAAGACATACACTTGCTCCATGGTTTCTGAATCACTCCATATATATATATATATATATATATATATATATATATACATATATATATATACACACACATATATATATACATACACACACATACACACACACACACATACACACACACACACACACATATATACACACATATATCATTGTGATCTTAGAAACAACTCCCTAGCATCCTCCATGTGAAAGTGTGAATCAACCAAACATGCTAACAGGATCTGAGCATGTAGCAGATCTCAATTATAGATTGACTGATTGATTGATACAACTTGACAGGGTCCTTTTAAAGGAAACATCTTTATAAGCTTAAAACTATTTTGCAGATGTGAATTGTCATCATTCTGTTCACAGAGTTGTCAGGATCAAATGAGATAATGCATGATAATGTTTTGTAAGAAATGGAGCTCTTTATTTAATTATGCTTAAGGATCAACTCAGATTCTATTTCTTATATGAAGCTTTCTTAATGGAGGTTCTTCACCCCTAACATTTTCTTATAATTCATAGAGGAAGACTTGGATACTATAAGTAAGTCACTTAACTAAAGATTAAATTAGTTAAGTGACTAGTTTCTTAGTCTTAATTTGAACCTTAGTTTCTTCATCTGTAAAATGGGAATAATGTATGCAACTTAAAAAACTATGTAACTTGTATGTATGCAACTTAAAACATTTTATAAATGGAAGTTATTATTATTATTTCTCCTAGATTTAGAACTGGAAGGGATTATTTCCTCATTCAATCCAAAACGACTAATTTTTTTTAATATACCATGCTAGCTCTCAAGTCCTAGAACACTTTTTAAAAATACAAATATTACTGCAGTATCTTACTAAGAGGTGAGAGATCAAACACTGGACTGTTTCCTGATGCTAAAGCCTCCCAGTAGAGTTTCTATAGCCCTTGACTATAAGGAGAGATGTTACCTTATCATGACCAAGACTACTCTTTACCCCAACTACAAATGATGTCCCTTGTTACCAGTGAGACCCCTTCTGAATCCATACTCTGTCAGGTTTGAGGAAAGCAGAGGGGATTTCAGTAAATGTTTCACTGTAATTTCTGTGCTTAGGTCAGATTTAATAAGGGCAAGAGGAGAGAACTGTTGAAATATGAAGGGGAGGAAGTGGTCTATCAATCAATCAATAAACATTTATTAAGTGCCTACTATGTGTCAGGCACTGGGTTACATACTAGGAATACAAAAAGAGACAAAAGCTAGCCCTTGCTCTCAAGGAGCTTATAATCTAATGAAGGAAACAATTTATAAATAAACATATATACAACAAGTTATATAAGAATAAATAGGAATAATTAACAGAGAGAAAGCATTGGATTTGAGGGGTTACCAAAGGTTTCCTGAAGAAGATGAGACCTTAGTTTGGGTTTAAAGGGTACCAAGGAGGTCAGTAGTCAGAGTGGAGGAGGGAGAATACCCCTGAGATGTGTGGCAGAGCTTGACCCCTCAATCCCTGAAGGATGGTGGGGAAAAGTAAGTATGAATCTCGAGCTAAGGTATAGGAGGATATAGCAATGGGATCCTGGAGATGAAGGACAAGAGAATAGTGGTGAGGGTGGAAATTGGGGTCCTTCTCAAGTTTAAGGAACAATAGCCAGACAATCACTATAGAGAAAAACCACAGCATTTAACTTTGCAAGGGACCCCAGGAGCCATCGGTCTAGCTCATAACTGAGACAATTGTCTCTCTATAATATACCAGACAAGTATTCATCTTGTCTCTGCTTAAAGAGCTTGAGATTATAGGAAACTATCCACAAGGCAGCCTTTTCTACTTTAGATCTCAAACTGTCAGAAAGATTTTCCTGACTCAAACCAAATTTGTTTCTGCAGCTTCTATCCATTGCTCCTCTTTTTGCCATCTGGGGTCAAGAAGAACAAGTCTAATTAATCGTTCTTCTATAGATAGCCCTCCAAATTTATAGAAATAGTTATCACTTCACCTGTTGAGTCTATTCTATAAGTCAAAAGTTACTAGTTTTTTCTTCAAAAGAGCTCTTCATCATTCTGGTTGCCTTTCCTAGATTAGTGGTTCTTAACCAGGAGCGATGGACCTCCAAAGGATGTGTGGATAGATTTCAGGATATACCCGAACTTGGATTGTTAAAAATAAAATAAACTACATCTTTATTTCCACAAATATCTGCTTGAAATTTAGTATATTCTTCAACTATTTAAAAAAAATTGTCTCAGAAGGGGACTATATATTTTTCCAGACTGCCAAAGGAATTCATAACATTCCCCAAATTAAGAACTTTTGCTCTTGATATTTTCCGATTTATCAATATTCTTCTTAAAACTTCTATGTCTAGAACTAAATGCAATTCTCTAGATGTGGTCTGACTAGAGTAGAATTTTTGTGGTGGTGGTGCTGGTAGTCATGGTAATGGTGATGGTGGTTATAATGAAGCTATATCTCTCTTAAGTTAACTTGAACTCAATTACCATTTTTGGCTGCCATTTCTTGCTGTTGATGCTAATTAATAACAACTATTATTTCTATAGGGCTTTAAAGTTGGCAAAGTGCAGCATGTTTCTCATTTCCTGTGAGCCTCAAAGCAACCTTAGGAGTAGGTTCTCTTAGTATTTCCATTTTAAAGAGAATGAAAGAGACAAATGAAGTAATTTGCCCAGGGTCACACAACTATTGTGTGACTGAGGTGGAATTCAAATGCAGATCTTCCTGACTTCAAGTCCAGAATTCTTACCCATTACCTAGTTGTGCTTATATGTCACTAAAACACCCAGATCTTATTTAGACAAACTGTGGTCTGACCATATCTCCCCTATCTTAAACTTGTGGAAGACAATTTTTTGAACCTACACATTAGATTTTACATTTATTTCTCTTAACTTTATCCTCTTAGATTTTTAGCCTGCCAGGATCTTTTCAAAGCTTGACCCTGTATGTTAGGTAAAAACCTCAGTTTTAGTCACCTGCAAATGCAATAATCTTGCAATCCATAATTTTATCTGTCAACTATACCAATGGAACACAGCACAGGCCAAATTCAGATCCCTAGGGCACTCCATTGGATAATTTCCAACTTATGTAACAACTACTTTTTGAGTCTAATTATTCAATCAATGAGATAGGCAACTCAACAGATAGAGTTCTGGGACTAGAGTCAAGAAAATCTTAATTCAGACATTTACTAGCTGTGGGATCTTAAACAAATCACTTAGTCTCTGTTAACCTTAATCCCCTAGAAAAGGAAGTAACAAACAACTACACTATCTTTTCCAAGAAAACCCCATGGACCATATTGATGTGCTAGGATCCATGAAATCACAAAGACTTGGATAATACTGAATTCAGTTCAACTTGTTCCAAAATCTCTCTAGCTATACTTATTATTGCTTATTCCACATATATTTACCTTTTTTCATAAGGATACCTTGATATTTTATCAAATTCTTTGTTCAAATCTAATTAAACTGTATCTATAACAGTCCCTTGACATTACAGTTTAGATTCTTGTCAAAAATGGAAATAAGTTTAGTCTGCTGTGACTTGTCCTTAATGAGGGACAATGTGCTAGCTCTTGAAGACTACCATTTTTTTAAACATACATTAACCATCTTTTTTTATCTATTCATTCTAGAATTTAGACAGGAATCAAAGTTAAGTTCTTTGTCCCAGTTTGCAGACACTATTTTCTTCCCTTTTCAAAAAATCTGGACGTTTTCTTCTCTTCATTCCTGCAATAAGTCTCCTATTTTCCATAATCTTTTAAATTTCACTGACAGTGGGTCTGCAATCACACCCACCAGTCTTTTCAGACCCTTAGGATAAATATAGTTCATCTGAGCCAGGTGGTTTGAACTCATCAAAAGCATCTACTGGAGGTGCTCTCTTACTAGCTCCCCACTTATCTTGGGAATCAACTCCCTATTAGCCATCTCTGTTCTGTCCTTTCTAGTCCAAAGGTTATTTTCCTTGACAGAAAACAGTAGCAAAATAACAATGGAGCAGCTCAGCCTCCTCCTTTTGTCAGATCTCACTATCCTATCCACCCTAAGCACTAGGTCTAATGCTCCTTTGATCATTCTCTTTTGCCCATTATAACTTGAAAAACCATCCTTTTTCATTGTCCTTACCTTTCCTTGCCAGTTATTGAATCACATTTCTATATTCATCCTCAGTTCCCTGCTCTTTTATACTTATATAAATATGATATATTTATATTTTTGCCTTTAAATGCATTTTATTGATATCTTTTGTTATTCTGTTACCTGTATTTCCCATCATAATTTTCCTGACCTCTCCTTCCAGAGAGCTCTTTCTTTAAATAAGATATGAAAAAAAAAGGAAAAGGAGAAAATATCCACAAAACTAATTTTTAAGATATCCAAAAAGTATGATGTCAGTACTCAACATTGTCAATTGCCCGTTCTTCAAAGGTTCAAGAGAAGATATCTTCTCATACCTTTTCTTTAGGGCCAACATAAGTCATTATAATTACAGGACAAGGAATATCAATTGCTCATTGTTCTTCTGTTCATTTATGTTGTAGTCATTGTGCATATTGTTTTCTTGGCTCTGCTTATTTCATTTTGCATTATTTCATATGCATCTTTTTATGTTCTTTGATATTCCTTATGTTCACAGCTACTTGTAGCACATTAATATTCTGTTAAATTAACATGCTGCAGTTTGTCAAGCCTGTTCCTCAATCTGGGGGCATTAACTTGGTTTCCAATTCTTCACTACCACAGAATGTTGCTACTATAAATACTTTACTATATTGGGAATCTTTTTTGTTGTCATTGACCATTGAAGTATATGTCTATCAATGAACTTTCTGTATGGATCAAAAGGAATGGTCATTTTTCTTGCATATTTCCAGATTGTTTTCCAGACTGTTTTATACATATATATACATTTCAATTATTGATATCTGTTGTCATATATCTTTCTTTAATTTCTCAATAGATCTTTCTTCTTCCTTCCTTCCTTTCCTTTTCTTCCTTCCTTCCTTCTTTCCTTCCTTCCTTCCTTCCTT